>JAWZYV010012429.1:0-282279 GCA_038373885.1 Cheiracanthium punctorium
GAACACATATGACCTGATCACGAAGGGATTTTTTTTCAATCTTAAATTATTTCATTAATAAATAATTCTTCTCTTTTTTTTAACAATGAAGTTTATTATTGGAGACACCGTATTTTTATTTAATATTTGTTCACCACTTTGGGAATCTCTGTTCTGTAAAAAAAAAATAACTACCTAAAGGAACAGTAATGATTCCTGATAGATACACTTATAATACATTGTCACTGTAAAGCTAGATGGAAATGAATCCATCTAGGACTCAATGGAGCTCGGCCATCTCGATACCGGTAGACCAAAAACAGACTCGTTCTGTTAGTATTAATCAGCAGATTTCAAAATTAAATTTCAGTTCAAATTAAATATGCATCCTGATAGAAGCAGAGTAATGCAGCACATATGACCAGACCACAGAGTGCTCTTTTCCTTAAATAATTTTTTTAATTTTTAAGCGTTAATCTTTTTTTTTGTTGCAGTTTTTTTCAGCTTTTTCTGTAGAATTAAGTTATATAATTTATTGTCTCGCATTAAAGATTTGTCCATTTACCTTTACTGTGCAAGATCTTAATTTCTGTTTTTTCGATTTAGTTTCGTTAGTAATAAGAGTTGCTATGATGCTTAAAAATGTTATTTTAGAGATTGTTAATAATAAGTACAGTACGTAAGGTAATAAATATATAGGAGATATTAGCTAATTCCTAAAGTTATCAAAATATTACGAACGGTCATTCAAATATTGTGTCTTGAAAAATGAATAGAAGCTGCGGCTCTGCAGGACCCGGCGTGCGTCTGGGGTTCAACTGGACAGCAGGACACCCCAGGAACGGTAACAGGCTTTAACCAATAGGTAGGTCTTTCCTGAAGGTAATATCGTATAGTTTCATAAAGTGAATCATAGATATGCACTTGCACTTGGGAAATAATTAAAAATTATCCAAACATTTATTTTAGATGGGATTTTACTGTTTGTGTATTGCAACGGCTTCCAACCTTTTAACAAAATGACCTCCCATTAGCTCTAGATGACACCCCCCCCCCCATATACTTCATATTCTGCGTGCAATTTATTTATACTACAACAATGAACGTTTTGTAGCCTTTTCTACAAAATAATGTTATCGATAAAGTTGGAATAAACATTTTTAGCGAAAAATAAAAATGGAGCAAAAATAAGAATAAATAAGGTGAATTTTTAAACATGCATCATCACTTTATCTTTGCCTATTTTTCTCGAGCCCCACTGTTTGAGAACAAGAGGTGTATTGATTTAAAACATAACTAGACGAGGGTTATCTGCTTATGGTGGGGGGGCTGCCTTCTTTAGGAGGACTTTTTAAGGGGGTTATAACGCCAATTTACTTAAGTTACCTTTGGAGAAAACCACCCCGAACTCCAGACCGCTAGAACAACAGCCGTGCGATAGGCCAGATCCCTCGATAATCAGCCACTTACAATGTTCAGGGTTCTATACATTTGGCCATGATGGATCCAACAATGCTCAGCACGTAACAATGATAGTTAAGAAACATCGAGGCTGAAACAAAGCTACAACAAAGAAATGCTTATATAGAGCGTCAAAGCTACTATAAGTGCCGTGAATTGCGGCGGAAGCTGGTGGGGTCGTGGTCGGGTGTCGGGCCTTCTCACATGTTACATTATCACTGTCAAGCGCGATGTGAAGGACTAGCTAGCGGCTATCTTGGGGCCTTGGGGCTCAGGCCTCTCGATACCGGCAGGCGACAAGAGACCCGTTCTGTTAGTATTCCATTGAGCTGCAGTGTGGTGAACACGTGTGACCTGATCACGAAGGGATTTTTTTTCAATCTTAAATTATTTCATTAATAAATAATTCTTCTCTTTTTTTTAACAATGAAGTTTATTATTGGAGACTCCGTATTTTTATTTTATATTTGTTCACCACTTTGGGAATCTCTGTTCTGTAAAAAAAAAATAACTACCTAAAGGAACAGTAATGATTCCTGATAGATACACTTATGACACATTGTCACTGTAAAGCTAGATGGAAATGAATCCATCTAGGACTCAATGGAGCTCGGTCATCTCGATACCGGTAGACAAAAAACAGACTCGTTCTGTTAGTATTAATCAGCAGATTTCAAAATTAAATTTCAGTTCAAATTAAATATGCATCCTGATAGAAGCAGAGTAATGCAGCACATATGACGAGACCACAGAGTGCTCGTTTCCTTAAATAATTTTTTTAATTTTTAAGCGTTAATCTTTTTTTTGTTGTTGCAGTTTTTTTCAACTTTTTCTGTAGAATTAAGTTAGATAATTTATTGTCTCGCATTAAAGATTTGTCCATTTACCTTTACTGTGCAAGATCTTAATTTCTGTTTTTTCGATTTAGTTTCGTTAGTAATAAGAGTTGCTATGATGCTTAAAAATGTTATTTTAGAGATTGTTAATAATAAGTACAGTACGTAAGGTAATAAATATATAGGAGATATTAGCTAATTCCTAAAGTTATCAAAATATTACGAACGGTCATTCAAATATTGTGTCTTGGAAAATGAATAGAAGCTGCGGCTCTGCAGGACCCGGCGTGCGTCTGGGGTTCAACTGGACAGCAGGATACCCCAGGAACGGTAACAGGCTTTAACCAATAGGTAGGTCTTTCCTGAAGGTAATATCGTATAGTTTCATAAAGTGAATCATAGATATGCACTTGCACTTGGGAAATAATTAAAAATTATCCAAACATTTATTTTAGATGGGATTTTACTGTTTGTGTATTGCAACGGCTCCCAACCTTTTAACAAAATGACCTCCCATTAGCTCGAGATGACACCCCCCCCCCCATATTCTTCATATTCTGCCTGCAATTTATTTATACTACAACAATGAACGTTTTGTAGCCTTTTCTACAAAATAATGTTATCGATAAAGTTGGAATAAACATTTTTAGCGAAAAATAAAAATGGAGCAAAAATAAGAATAAATAAGGTGAATTTTTAAACATGCATCATCACTTTATCTTTGCCTATTTTTCTCGAGCCCCACTGTTTGAGAACAAGAGGTGTATTGATTTAAAACATAACTAGACGAGGGTTATCTGCTTATGGTGGGGGGCTGCCTTCTTTAGGAGGACTTTTTAAGGGGGTTATAACGCCAATTTACTTAAGTTACCTTTGGAGAAAACCACCCCGAACTCCAGACCGCTAGAACAACAGCCGTGCGATAGGCCAGATCCCTCGATAATCAGCCACTTACAATGTTCAGGGTTCTATACATTTGGCCATGATGGATCCAACAATGCTCAGCACGTAACAATGATAGTTAAGAAACATCGAGGCTGAAACAAAGCTACAACAAAGAAATGCTTATATAGAGCGTCAAAGCTACTATAAGTGCCGTGAATTGCGGCGGAAGCTGGTGGGGTCGTGGTCGGGTGTCGGGCCTTCTCACATGTTACATTATCACTGTCAAGCGCGATGTGAAGGACTAGCTAGCGGCTATCTTGGGGCCTTGGGGCTCAGGCCTCTCGATACCGGCAGGCGACAAGAGACCCGTTCTGTTAGTATTCCATTGAGCTGCAGAGTGGTGAACACATGTGACCTGATCACGAAGGGATTTTTTTTCAATCTTAAATTATTTCATTAATAAATAATTCTTCTCTTTTTTTTAACAATGAAGTTTATTATTGGAGACTCCGTATTTTTATTTTATATTTGTTCACCACTTTGGGAATCTCTGTTCTGTAAAAAAAAAATAACTACCTAAAGGAACAGTAATGATTCCTGATAGATACATTTACGACACATTGTCACTGTAAAGCTAGATGGAAATGAATCCATCTAGGACTCAATGGAGCTCGGCCATCTCGATACCGGTAGACGAAAAACAGACTCGTTCTGTTAGTATTAATCAGCAGATTTCAAAATTAAATTTCAGTTCAAATTAAATATGCATCCTGATAGAAGCAGAGTAATGCAGCACATATGACCAGACCACAGAGTGCTCTTTTCTTAAATAATTTTTTTAATTTTTAAGCGTTAATCTTTTTTTTTGTTGCAGTTTTTTTCAGCTTTTTCTGTAGAATTAAGTTATATAATTTATTGTCTCGCATTAAAGATTTGTCCATTTACCTTTACTGTGCAAGATCTTAATTTCTGTTTTTTCGATTTAGTTTCGTTAGTAATAAGAGTTGCTATGATGCTTAAAAATGTTATTTTAGAGATTGTTAATAATAAGTACAGTACGTAAGGTAATAAATATATAGGAGATATTAGCTAATTCCTAAAGTTATCAAAATATTACGAACGGTCATTCAAATATTGTGTCTTGAAAAATGAATAGAAGCTGCGGCTCTGCAGGACCCGGCGTGCGTCTGGGGTTCAACTGGACAGCAGGACACCCCAGGAACGGTAACAGGCTTTAACCAATAGGTAGGTCTTTCCTGAAGGTAATATCGTATAGTTTCATAAAGTGAATCATAGATATGCACTTGCACTTGGGAAATAATTAAAAATTATCCAAACATTTATTTTAGATGGGATTTTACTGTTTGTGTATTGCAACGGCTTCCAACCTTTTAACAAAATGACCTCCCATTAGCTCTAGATGACACCCCCCCCCCATATTCTTCATATTCTGCGTGCAATTTATTTATACTACAACAATGAACGTTTTGTAGCCTTTTCTACAAAATAATGTTATCGATAAAGTTGGAATAAACATTTTTAGCGAAAAATAAAAATGGAGCAAAAATAAGAATAAATAAGGTGAATTTTTAAACATGCATCATCACTTTATCTTTGCCTATTTTTCTCGAGCCCCACTGTTTGAGAACAAGAGGTGTATTGATTTAAAACATAACTAGACGAGGGTTATCTGCTTATGGTGGGGGGCTGCCTTCTTTAGGAGGACTTTTTAAGGGGGTTATAACGCCAATTTACTTAAGTTACCTTTGGAGAAAACCACCCCGAACTCCAGACCGCTAGAACAACAGCCGTGCGATAGGCCAGATCCCTCGATAATCAGCCACTTACAATGTTCAGTTTTCTATACATTTGGCCATGATGGATCCAACAATGCTCAGCACGTAACAATGATAGTTAAGAAACATCGAGGCTGAAACAAAGCTACAACAAAGAAATGCTTATATAGAGCGTCAAAGCTACTATAAGTGCCGTGAATTGCGGCGGAAGCTGGTGGGGTCGTGGTCGGGTGTCGGGCCTTCTCACATGTTACATTATCACTGTCAAGCGCGATGTGAAGGACTAGCTAGCGGCTATCTTGGGGCCTTGGGGCTCAGGCCTCTCGATACCGGCAGGCGACAAGAGACCCGTTCTGTTAGTATTCCATTGAGCTGCAGAGTGGTGAACACATGTGACCTGATCACGAAGGGATTTTTTTTTCAATCTTAAATTATTTCATTAATAAATAATTCTTCTCTTTTTTTTAACAATGAAGTTTATTATTGGAGACTCCGTATTTTTATTTTATATTTGTTCACCACTTTGGGAATCTCTGTTCTGTAAAAAAAAAAAAAAAATACCTAAAGGAACAGTAATGATTCCTGATAGATACACTTATGACACATTGTCACTGTAAAGCTAGATGGAAATGAATCCATCTAGGACTCAATGGAGCTCGGCCATCTCGATACCGGTAGACAAAAAACAGACTCGTTCTGTTAGTATTAATCAGCAGATTTCAAAATTAAATTTCATTTCAAATTAAATATGCATCCTGATAGAAGGACAGTAATGCAGCACATATGAACAGACCACAGAGTGCTCTTTTCCTTAAATAATTTTTTTAATTTTTAAGCGTTAATCTTTTTTTGTTGTTGCAGTTTTTTTCAGCTTTTTCTGTAGAATTAAGTTATATAATTTATTGTCTCGCATTAAAGATTTGTCCATTTACCTTTACTGTGCAAGATCTTAATTTCTGTTTTTTCGATTTAGTTTCTTTAGTAATAAGAGTTGCTATGATGCTTAAAAATGTTATTTTAGAGATTGTTAATAATAAGTACAGTACGTAAGGTAATAAATATATAGGAGATATTAGCTAATTCCTAAAGTTATCAAAATATTACGAACGGTCATTCAAATATTGTGTCTTGAAAAATGAATAGAAGCTGCGGCTCTGCAGGACCCGGCGTGCGTCTGGGGTTCAACTTGACAGCAGGACACCCAAGGAACGGTAACAGGCTTTAACCAATAGGTAGGTCTTTCCTGAAGGTAATATCGTATAGTTTCATAAAGTGAATCATAGATATGCACTTGCACTTGGGAAATAATTAAAAATTATCCAAACATTTATTTTAGATGGGATTTTACTGTTTGTGTATTGCAACGGCTCCCAACCTTTTAACAAAATGACCTCCCATTAGCTCGAGATGACACCCCCTCCCCCATATTCTTCATATTCTGCCTGCAATTTATTTATACTACAACAATGAACGTTTTGTAGCCTTTTCTACAAAATAATGTTATCGATAAAGTTGGAATAAACATTTTTAGCGAAAAATAAAAATGGAGCAAAAATAAGAATAAATAAGGTGAATTTTTAAACATGCATCATCACTTTATCTTTGCCTATTTTTCTCGAGCCCCACTGTTTGAGAACAAGAGGTGTATTGATTTAAAACATAACTAGACGAGGGTTATCTGCTTATGGTGGGGGGCTGCCTTCTTTAGGAGGACTTTTTAAGGGGGTTATAACGCCAATTTACTTAAGTTACCTTTGGAGAAAACCACCCCGAACTCCAGACCGCTAGAACAACAGCCGTGCGATAGGCCAGATCCCTCGATAATCAGCCACTTACAATGTTCAGGGTTCTATACATTTGGCCATGATGGATCCAACAATGCTCAGCACGTAACAATGATAGTTAAGAAACATCGAGGCTGAAACAAAGCTACAACAAAGAAATGCTTATATAGAGCGTCAAAGCTACTATAAGTGCCGTGAATTGCGGCGGAAGCTGGTGGGGTCGTGGTCGGGTGTCGGGCCTTTTCACATGTTACATTATCACTGTCAAGCGCGATGTGAAGGACTAGCTAGCGGCTATCTTGGGGCCTTGGGGCTCAGGCCTCTCGATGCCGGCAGGCGACAAGAGACCCGTTCTGTTAGTATTCCATTGAGCTGCAGAGTGGTGAACACATGTGACCTGATCACGAAGGGATTTTTTTTCAATCTTAAATTATTTCATTAATAAATAATTCTTCTCTTTTTTTTAACAATGAAGTTTATTATTGGAGACTCCGTATTTTTATTTTATATTTGTTCACCACTTTGGGAATCTCTGTTCTGTAAAAAATAAAATAAAATAAATACCTAAAGGAACAGTAATGATTCCTGATAGATACACTTATGACACATTGTCACTGTAAAGCTAGATGGAAATGAATCCATCTAGGACTCAATGGAGCTCGGCCATCTCGATACCGGTAGACAAAAAACAGACTCGTTCTGTTAGTATTAATCAGCAGATTTCAAAATTAAATTTCATTTCAAATTAAATATGCATCCTGATAGAAGGACAGTAATGCAGCACATATGAACAGACCACAGAGTGCTCTTTTCCTTAAATATTTTTTTTAATTTTTAAGCGTTAATCTTTTTTTTTGTTGTTGCAGTTTTTTTCAGCTTTTTCTGTAGAATTAAGTTATATAATTTATTGTCTCGCATTAAAGATTTGTCCATTTACCTTTACTGTGCAAGATCTTAATTTCTGTTTTTTCGATTTAGTTTCGTTAGTAATAAGAGTTGCTATGATGCTTAAAAATGTTATTTTAGAGATTGTTAATAATAAGTACAGTACGTAAGGTAATAAATATATAGGAGATATTAGCTAATTCCTAAAGTTATCAAAATATTACGAACGGTCATTCAAATATTGTGTCTTGAAAAATGAATAGAAGCTGCGGCTCTGCAGGACCCGGCGTGCGTCTGGGGTTCAACTTGACAGCAGGACACCCAAGGAACGGTAACAGGCTTTAACCAATAGGTAGGTCTTTCCTGAAGGTAATATCGTATAGTTTCATAAAGTGAATCATAGATATGCACTTGCACTTGGGAAATAATTAAAAATTATCCAAACATTTATTTTAGATGGGATTTTACTGTTTGTGTATTGCAACGGCTCCCAACCTTTTAACAAAATGACCTCCCATTAGCTCGAGATGACACCCCCTCCCCCATATTCTTCATATTCTGCCTGCAATTTATTTATACTACAACAATGAACGTTTTGTAGCCTTTTCTACAAAATAATGTTATCGATAAAGTTGGAATAAACATTTTTAGCGAAAAATAAAAATGGAGCAAAAATAAGAATAAATAAGGTGAATTTTTAAACATGCATCATCACTTTATCTTTGCCTATTTTTCTCGAGCCCCACTGTTTGAGAACAAGAGGTGTATTGATTTAAAACATAACTAGACGAGGGTTATCTGCTTATGGTGGGGGGCTGCCTTCTTTAGGAGGACTTTTTAAGGGGGTTATAACGCCAATTTACTTAAATATTACCTTTGGAGAAAACCACCCCGAACTCTAGACCGCTAGAACAACAGCCGTGCGATAGGCCAGATCCCTCGATAATCAGCCACTTACAATGTTCAGGGTTCTATACATTTGGCCATGATGGATCCAACAATGCTCAGCACGTAACAATGATAGTTAAGAAACATCGAGGCTGAAACAAAGCTACAACAAAGAAATGCTTATATAGAGCGTCAAAGCTACTATAAGTGCCGTGAATTGCGGCGGAAGCTGGTGGGGTCGTGGTCGGGTGTCGGGCCTTTTCACATGTTACATTATCACTGTCAAGCGCGATGTGAAGGACTAGCTAGCGGCTATCTTGGGGCCTTGGGGCTCAGGCCTCTCGATGCCGGCAGGCGACAAGAGACCCGTTCTGTTAGTATTCCATTGAGCTGCAGAGTGGTGAACACATGTGACCTGATCACGAAGGGATTTTTTTTCAATCTTAAATTATTTCATTAATAAATAATTCTTCTCTTTTTTTTAACAATGAAGTTTATTATTGGAGACTCCGTATTTTTATTTTATATTTGTTCACCACTTTGGGAATCTCTGTTCTGTAAAAAAAAAAAAAAAAATACCTAAAGGAACAGTAATGATTCCTGATAGATACACTTATGACACATTGTCACTGTAAAGCTAGATGGAAATGAATCCATCTAGGACTCAATGGAGCTCGGCCATCTCGATACCGGTAGACAAAAAACAGACTCGTTCTGTTAGTATTAATCAGCAGATTTCAAAATTAAATTTCATTTCAAATTAAATATGCATCCTGATAGAAGGACAGTAATGCAGCACATAGAACAGACCACAGAGTGCTCTTTTCCTTAAATATTTTTTTTAATTTTTAAGCGTTAATCTTTTTTTGTTGTTGTTGCAGTTTTTTTCAGCTTTTTCTGTAGAATTAAGTTATATAATTTATTGTCTCGCATTAAAGATTTGTCCATTTACCTTTACTGTGCAAGATCTTAATTTCTGTTTTTTCGATTTAGTTTCGTTAGTAATAAGAGTTGCTATGATGCTTAAAAATGTTATTTTAGAGATTGTTAATAATAAGTACAGTACGTAAGGTAATAAATATATAGGAGATATTAGCTAATTCCTAAAGTTATCAAAATATTACGAACGGTCATTCAAATATTGTGTCTTGAAAAATGAATAGAAGCTGCGGCTCTGCAGGACCCGGCGTGCGTCTGGGGTTCAACTTGACAGCAGGACACCCAAGGAACGGTAACAGGCTTTAACCAATAGGTAGGTCTTTCCTGAAGGTAATATCGTATAGTTTCATAAAGTGAATCATAGATATGCACTTGCACTTGGGAAATAATTAAAAATTATCCAAACATTTATTTTAGATGGGATTTTACTGTTTGTGTATTGCAACGGCTCCCAACCTTTTAACAAAATGACCTCCCATTAGCTCGAGATGACACCCCCCCCCATATTCTTCATATTCTGCCTGCAATTTATTTATACTACAACAATGAACGTTTTGTAGCCTTTTCTACAAAATAATGTTATCGATAAAGTTGGAATAAACATTTTTAGCGAAAAATAAAAATGGAGCAAAAATAAGAATAAATAAGGTGAATTTTTAAACATGCATCATCACTTTATCTTTGCCTATTTTTCTCGAGCCCCACTGTTTGAGAACAAGAGGTGTATTGATTTAAAACATAACTAGACGAGGGTTATCTGCTTATGGTGGGGGGCTGCCTTCTTTAGGAGGACTTTTTAAGGGGGTTATAACGCCAATTTACTTAAGTTACCTTTGGAGAAAACCACCCCGAACTCCAGACCGCTAGAACAACAGCCGTGCGATAGGCCAGATCCCTCGATAATCAGCCACTTACAATGTTCAGGGTTCTATAAATTTGGCCATGATGGATCCAACAATGCTCAGCACGTAACAATGATAGTTAAGAAACATCGAGGCTGAAACAAAGCTACAACAAAGAAATGCTAATATAGAGCGTCAAAGCTACTATAAGTGCCGTGAATTGCGGCGGAAGCTGGTGGGGTCGTGGTCGGGTGTCGGGCCTTTTCACATGTTACATTATCACTGTCAAGCGCGATGTGAAGGACTAGCTAGCGGCTATCTTGGGGCCTTGGGGCTCAGGCCTCTCGATGCCGGCAGGCGACAAGAGACCCGTTCTGTTAGTATTCCATTGAGCTGCAGAGTGGTGAACACATGTGACCTGATCACGAAGGGATTTTTTTTCAATCTTAAATTATTTCATTAATAAATAATTCTTCTCTTTTTTTTAACAATGAAGTTTATTATTGGAGACTCCGTATTTTTATTTTATATTTGTTCACCACTTTGGGAATCTCTGTTCTGTAAAAAAAAAAAAAAAAATACCTAAAGGAACAGTAATGATTCCTGATAGATACACTTATGACACATTGTCACTGTAAAGCTAGATGGAAATGAATCCATCTAGGACTCAATGGAGCTCGGCCATCTCGATACCGGTAGACAAAAAACAGACTCGTTCTGTTAGTATTAATCAGCAGATTTCAAAATTAAATTTCATTTCAAATTAAATATGCATCCTGATAGAAGGACAGTAATGCAGCACATATGAACAGACCACAGAGTGCTCTTTTCCTTAAATATTTTTTTTAATTTTTAAGCGTTAATCTTTTTTTGTTGTTGCAGTTTTTTTCAGCTTTTTCTGTAGAATTAAGTTATATAATTTATTGTCTCGCATTAAAGATTTGTCCATTTACCTTTACTGTGCAAGATCTTAATTTCTGTTTTTTCGATTTAGTTTCTTTAGTAATAAGTGTTGCTATGATGCTTAAAAATGTTATTTTAGAGATTGTTAATAATAAGTACAGTACGTAAGGTAATAAATATATAGGAGATATTAGCTAATTCCTAAAGTTATCAAAATATTACGAACGGTCATTCAAATATTGTGTCTTGAAAAATGAATAGAAGCTGCGGCTCTGCAGGACCCGGCGTGCGTCTGGGGTTCAACTTGACAGCAGGACACCCAAGGAACGGTAACAGGCTTTAACCAATAGGTAGGTCTTTCCTGAAGGTAATATCGTATAGTTTCATAAAGTGAATCATAGATATGCACTTGCACTTGGGAAATAATTAAAAATTATCCAAACATTTATTTTAGATGGGATTTTACTGTTTGTGTATTGCAACGGCTCCCAACCTTTTAACAAAATGACCTCCCATTAGCTCGAGATGACACCCCCCCCCCATATTCTTCATATTCTGCCTGCAATTTATTTATACTACAACAATGAACGTTTTGTAGCCTTTTCTACAAAATAATGTTATCGATAAAGTTGGAATAAACATTTTTAGCGAAAAATAAAAATGGAGCAAAAATAAGAATAAATAAGGTGAATTTTTAAACATGCATCATCACTTTATCTTTGCCTATTTTTCTCGAGCCCCACTGTTTGAGAACAAGAGGTGTATTGATTTAAAACATAACTAGACGAGGGTTATCTGCTTATGGTGGGGGGCTGCCTTCTTTAGGAGGACTTTTTAAGGGGGTTATAACGCCAATTTACTTAAGTTACCTTTGGAGAAAACCACCCCGAACTCCAGACCGCTAGAACAACAGCCGTGCGATAGGCCAGATCCCTCGATAATCAGCCACTTACAATGTTCAGGGTTCTATACATTTGGCCATGATGGATCCAACAATGCTCAGCACGTAACAATGATAGTTAAGAAACATCGAGGCTGAAACAAAGCTACAACAAAGAAATGCTTATATAGAGCGTCAAAGCTACTATAAGTGCCGTGAATTGCGGCGGAAGCTGGTGGGGTCGTGGTCGGGTGTCGGGCCTTTTCACATGTTACATTATCACTGTCAAGCGCGATGTGAAGGACTAGCTAGCGGCTATCTTGGGGCCTTGGGGCTCAGGCCTCTCGATGCCGGCAGGCGACAAGAGACCCGTTCTGTTAGTATTCCATTGAGCTGCAGAGTGGTGAACACATGTGACCTGATCACGAAGGGATTTTTTTTCAATCTTAAATTATTTCATTAATAAATAATTCTTCTCTTTTTTTTAACAATGAAGTTTATTATTGGAGACTCCGTATTTTTATTTTATACTAGCTGAAGTACCCGTTCTTCGCACGGGAATGAATGGACTTTTTGATATTACGATTTGTGGTGATTACTATTCATTGTGATAAACAGATATAGCAAAGTGGATATCGCGTTATATTGTGTCCAATAATCATGCATACCGAATTGCAAGGCAATCGTTTGTACGGTGCAGAAGGCCATGCGGCGTAGCGTAATCTAGTGGCGAGTTTTAGCAAAACGGATACGGCGAAAATATTTTTCGCATTCAGATATCGATGTACACGAATTTTCATGACGATCGGCTGGGCAGTCCTGAAGTTCATGTGCTGACGCGACATCTAGTGGCAAGTTATAGGAAAATGGATAGCGCCAAACTCTTCCCCGTGTTCAAATATCTATGTATACCTATTTTCATAGCAATTATTTGCACAGTCAAGAAGTGATACACTGCAGGGCCATCTAGTGGTTCAATAAAGTAATGATTTGCTACAGCGCCGTCAGGTGGCGAGTTTCAGCAAAATGGATAACGCCAAAATATTCTCATTGTTCAAATAGCTATGTATACTGATTTTCATAGCGACCGTGTTCAACTATCTATGTATACCAATTTTCATAACGATCCTTTGCACAGCCAAGAAGTGATACACTGCAGGGCCATCTAGTAGTTAATTAAAGTAATGATTTGCTACAACGCCGTCAAGTGGCGAGTTATAGCAAAATGGATAACGCCAAAATATTCGCATTGTTCAAATAGCTATGTATACTGATTTTCATAGCGACCGTTTGAATGGTCAAGAATTTGTCCGGCTGCAGCGTCATCTAGTGGAGAGTTAAAATAATAATGCATTGCAGTGTCATCTAGTGGTGAGTAACATCAAAAGGAACGCAGTTAGAATATATTCTTCGTGCTCAAATGTATAAGTATAAAAAATTTTATGCCGATCGGTCGAACGGTTTAGAAGTTGATGCTTTGCAGCGCCATTTAGCGGCAAGTTACAGCAAAATGGATAGTGAAAAATATTCTCCGTGTTCTAATATTCGCGTGTACCAAATTTCATCGAAATCGGTTTGACGATATTCGCATAGCAAACGGTTAAACGGAATAGAATTCAGCGTTGTGCTGCGGCACCAAGTGGCAAGTTAAGGAAAACGGATAGCATAAAAGCCTTCTCCATCATAAAAGACTTAGGTGAACCAAATTTCATCGTGCAACGGTGCTCAACGGTGCTGGAGTTTTTCAACCTCATAAACACATACCAATATTCATTTTTATCTATAACCAGTGTTATTATATATACCAGCCTCAAATAAAATCCAGTTTCAAATCTAAGCCTCGCCAACGTGCCAACATACGCCATTTTGCAAGAGTTTTTTCAGGGAATCATTCGAAACATTGACTTAGCAGCAATCAATATGGGAAATGGTTCGACCGCCAAAGAGTAGCAAATTGGAATCCCTTAATACAGCCAATTTTTTTTTAATTATCAACTATAATGTGTTTTATTCATCGTTACTCCGATGTACTAAATAAGAAGATTTCAATTTTCTGAAATTTGGCGGAATTCCCCCAACTTAAATCAATGTACTCAATTGGCGAGAATTCTGAAGTTAGATCTCTTGAAATCCCTTAATAACTGCATTATTTCTTCACGGATCATTAAAACTTAACGCTGTATTCTAATAAAACCTTTGCACTTGTTTTCAAAAATCTATTTCCTTAAGCTCTCAATAAATTGCGCCAAGCCGAAAACTGTGCAAACCGCTAAAACGCACTTACTCAAAATCCATATTTCAGCCATTTTAGTTTTTCGCCAAACTAAAAAAATTTACACATTAGCCTCGGAAATCTTCAATTCTTATTGTTTTGCGTGTAAAGCATTACATTCCTGCTCTGATTTCCCATGCACACGATATTATAATTTAAAAAAAAAATAACCTTACGAATATAAACTAACAAAAAAAAATCATTATTATTCTTTTATTTTTACTTTGAGAATTTAAAACATTTTATTCGGCAAAATCGCCACACATGGCAACCACGATCTTTATTTCACGCTTTTTTCACTACAGGGGTTACAATTACGGAAAGATTTTTGCGTGAAGAGCATAAAAAATCTCTTAAATTCCGGGAACGGGTGGACTTTCAAAGTTTTAAAGTGGACTGTGATTTATTCTATATTATTTTACTTATCTGTGCTAAATTTCAGGCCGATAGGTCCCTTTTTGTGGATTTGTATACGAATCAAATCCACAAACAAACAAACAAACAAACAAACAAGCAGAATTTCATTTTTATTTATAAGATTATAAATGACAAAAACATTAAACAATTTCTTGGCTAAATAGGTGTAACATTCAAAATATGAGATCCCTACATGCTAAACAATTCAAAATTTCAATTCAATTCTGATACCTGACACTAACATAGGAATTGAAAAAAAACTGAAAATCAATACACCTTCAAGCAAAAGTCATAATACTCCAGCATTTATTTGTGCTCTGTGATAATTGAAAATCATTAAAATTGTCCTAAACTGAAACATGTTAAAAGTCTCGTTAAGTTGAGTTTTAGAAATTAAATGATTAGTGGACTACAATGAGATTCAATTATCACACACTGAGATAACATGCCAATTAAGATCTTCATTTTAATTTCTCCAAAGAACAGATTATTAAAAAAAATAAACTTTAGTTGACTAAAAATAAAAAGACTTAATGGGCATATTATCAATTTAAAATATCAAATTGACATCACTTCAGAAATTAAAAATTCAACCAACATACTTTAACTAGAAAATTCTGAAGTATGAAATGTGAACATGTCTTATATTTAAAAGTATAGGATATGAAATTACTCTCAAAATATGCCAGTTATGAATCTTACATAATATTTACCCAGTTCTGGAATAGTAGATACTCAAAGAAAAAATCAATCTCACAAATGACATTCTCTTGCAGCTTTCACATTATCTAGGAGGCGAATCAGTTCTAAAGTTTCATTGAAAGTTCTTATGAGAGTCTCGTGAATCGTTGTTTGAATGTTATACACAAGGCGAATCAGTTCTAAAGTTCCATTGATAGTTCTTATGAGAGTCTCGTGAAACGTTGTTTGAATATCACACACACAATTTTAAACAAAATCACTATGGCACGATGCTTGATATCATCTATATTAATTTTTTGGATTTGCAGAAATCTTCACAATAATTGACGCACATATCGTTGATCACATGTTGACGCGTGACGCTCACTTTCTTTGAAGTTCAGGATTCCATTCACCATTGTCGGCTAACTCCTTTTTTTTACTTTGGAGACGATGTCAGGCAGAAACAAAAAATTTTGAACAAACACTTCAGTATTTTTCAAGTTGAATAAAATTCAGATGTCAAAATTATCTCTTGAATTTTCCATTTAGAACTTGACAGATAATTAACCTGGGGCTCCCCACGCTGCAAAAATGGCTCGAAACCTAACAATGGAATGTGGGGAGCCCCTCCACAAAACACCTTCTTAGATCACGACTTTTTCCCCAACTGATTTCTTGGCGTCTCTCAACGGACTTATTTTTAAAAACTGTTGCCACACTACGCGTGAGGAAATTTTCATCTTTCTTCTCGGAGTCATTCCTTTCGACCTCTGCTGATCGGAGATACGGAAAACCAGTTTCTCCTATGACGTAGCGTTTCCCAGACTGGGGAAGTTCGCAAGGCGAGATTGATGACGGTTAAATATTTCTCTTACCGTGAGTGGCAAAGAGTTGTATTGTTTATTTACATATGTATGTTGTTGACATCTGCTAAGAGTGTTACATTTTTATGTAACAGTAACAATAATATTTTTTCTGTTGAAAGAAAGATGAAAAATGTCTGCTCGCTGTTCATAAAATTGCGATTTATGAAACTTGTTACTTCCCAAGTTATGTGTATAAGTACTAGAGTGATTATTTTATCTCTCTCTCTCTTTTTAAATAAATTTAGAGATAAAATAATCACTCTAGTACTTATACACATAAGTTGGGAAGTAACAAGTTTCATAAATTCACCATAGTAAATACATTTCTTTATAATATTTATATTAATATGTGTCTGCACTGTTATATTCAATGCAGACAGTACATTTCTACTTAGCAAAAGAAAAAGATTATTATTTTACAAATGAAAATTTATTGTATGCCTAGTTACTAGATTTCTGGTTGTCTCATTAACAGAAAATCACTTTTATTTTTATAATATTTTTGCGGTTTTTTAAATGTACGTAGAAGGACAAAGAACTTTGAGGAAGTTCTGACCTATTTACGTATGTATTTCGGACGCTATTTTAATGATTTTCAATATTAAAACATACCGAACAACATGTTAAGAGAACTTATTTTTTAAAAGCTTTATGTGAAATCTGTATTAGAATATAGCTTAAACCTTTACCTGCCATCTCGAATGATCACTTTTATCTAAAATATAATGCATAAAAACTGGGAGTAATTTTTACAGATTTTGGTATCTTTGGATCATTGTCTCCTCTAATTGAGGTAAAGATCCGCGGCGGTGGACATGACACAGAACTCAGAATGAAACCCACTTGCAAAGTTTGTTGCAAAATTATTATTTGTCAGGTCTTGAGGTTGACTGCTATCGGCAGGGCCAATACTGATGGTTTATAATTAATTTCTCATTTTTTCTTTTTAATTTGACTATGAAATGAAAGGAAAATTTTGATTTAATATGATAGAAATCTCTAAAGTATGTATTGTAAACTTAGTTTAACAAAAAAAGATAGACAAAAAGAAAAAAATCACTGTCAGTTAAATTTAATTAGTGAAACTTACAAAATAGGGGGAAGACAGTTGGCTGTTATAGAACTAAAAGGTACTCAAATCTCTAAGAGCCGTAGGAAAACTTATCATATTGCTAAAATGAAATGATGCAAACTTAACCCTTTAACGCGCAGTGTTCTCGCTCTGGGAACACCAAACTCTTGACATTTGCCACTCACGAAGAACAGATTTGATTTCTCTAAAAATAGTTGCGGGTGACGTAGCTCCTCGAGAATCCTTTACTTTGTAGCACGCCATTTCCCATAAAAAATTGTCGCGATTATTTATAACAGCACGGACATCTGCTGAAAAATTGAAGAATGCGAGAACAGCTGGATAGATTGCCCAATGCTGAAAAAAGGGTAGCCGTTGCCATCGTTCCACTTAACTACCAGCAAGATGGCGGACGATCGAATCGTTCATCGCGGGCCACAGATCTAGAGACCTTTTTTGACGCAACTAGCTGTGCGGCACAACCAGCTGCTAGTTAAGTCGAGCGATGGCAACGGATGCCCTTTTTTCAGCATTGGGAAAGGGTTGCGCCTCAAAGGGTTTTAAATGTTGCAATTGCAAACCGAATCAATGACAAAAAAAAAAAAATAAATAAATAAAATGAAATACATGCCTGGCTGCACATTTTACTTGACCCGTGCATGTCGCGCAATTGATCCTTCCGGCCTTGATGGACATCATCATTAGAAGGCCCAGAACTTAGTTCAATATGATGGTTATTGGAAGCCTCAAGACTTGACACAACATGGAAATATCAAACAAACAAAACCATGGCAGCTCCAAAGCATTAGGAGCAAAGATCTGCGTTCGGATCTTTACTCCATCGTACGTGCGGATTTTTGTCCTATTTGATAAATGCGGCAAGAATCAAAAAGGTATGAAAATTGCTTTCCTGTGGTTTTCGTCAAAAGTTGTATCACTAAAAATATAAAATAATGATATCATTATTAGGTCAGCTTCACGTACAAAAAAAAAAAAAAAAAACCTTAAAACATAAATCTATAAAATTGCGAGTAAAAAATAAGTTCAAAATTTTTTTCAAACTACATCAAAATAAGCATAAAAGTAATTAATTCATACAGTTAAATCTTCTAATTGACCACCCAGTGGTTCCCGTAGTCAACTTAGACAGGTGATCAACTAATGAAGGATACAATACTTACTTTTTGATTTTAGTATGTTATGATCTACATACTTATACACTACATAGTACATGTAGAACATGTAGTATAATACAAAATTATATAAAATATGAAATTAAAATGAGACAAAATAGGAATAATATTGCTTATTAGGGTTAAACATTAATTACGTACATAGAAAAAATTGTCGAAGTGGTGAACTTACAAAGGTTTTGAGCTATGCTTTGGGACAAACTTTATTTAATTAACTGGTCAACATACAAGTTAGACAGGTGGTCAACTTATAAAAGGTTCACTTAATGTTAAAGTAACTAAGCCATTCCATTCTTGGTTAATTAGGTGAACTTAGACGATTGGTCAACTTCACAGGTTTCACTGTAGTATGAAAATTAACAATCCCACATCCGTGATTCTTTATTTGCAAAACCAGTGCCATCTCGGAACCTGTGGAGAAAATCAGTGTGGCTAATTTAGAGTTCTAAATAATGAAAAAACGCATCCGGATTTTTACCCCATGCTGACCTTTACCCCCGACTACCCTATATATAGGGGAAGCTGGCCTAAAATGATCCTAGCGGATAAAACGATCCGTATACCATCTACATACGTTTTCTTCACAAGTAGCGCTCTCTACTAGAGATGAGACGGGCTCAACCCGAGCCCGGGCCAGAACCGGGCTCGGGCTCTGTAACTCACAATTGTGTTCGGGCTCAGGCGGGCTCGGGCTCATAAAAAATTTCTCCTTTATTGAACATACTGCTTGAAACAGATTTTAATAAGTGATTCATGAGGAAAGTAAAAGCACTTATAAAAAAAAAATAAATAAATAAATAAAATAGCTGCGTGAGGGCGCCAAGAAGGTGCCTGAAGCTCTTTGAGTATTTTAAAACGGCGGTTTATATTCCTTAGTTAGTCATAAGATCCGACATTTTTTGATAAAGGATGGATACAAAGAATTAGAAAGTGCATTGGTAGTTTGCGACTTTATTTTTCTTTCATTTGCACAAACGGCAAAATTTATTGTATTCTATCAGTGAAGTAATTGATTTTTTTTTTTTTTAAATCTTTAACTGAAATTTCGAGCTCGGGCGGGCTTGGGCTCCGACTTAAATAATATTGCTCGGCCTCGGGCGGGCTCGGATTAAAAATCCTCGGGCTCGGGCTTCAAAAAATGAGCCCGAACTCATCTCTACTCTCTAGCGAGTAACACATAAACCAGTTGTATCAAGTGACAAAGAAGCAATGGCGGTATTAAAGTGATTAAAGTATTAGGCGCCTAAATAGAATTCTTTAAAAAATTCGATTTTATAGCATTTGCCATACGGTAATCACTAATTTTTCTATTTATTAAGATAAAAAGTCTTTCATGTGCAGAAATAGGGCTTGGTTTACTGAATGAAGTATATTTTTTAGATTATTATCGCGGTTAGATCCAGTGTCACAAATGTCTAGGCGGGTGAATGATGCATACGCCGGATACCTGAGAATGGTGATTAAGTGTATTTTTGTGATATGTGCTCAAATATTCCCAGTTTTCGAAGTGACAGAATAAAACATTATTTAATTTATTTCTGAGTTTATTCTAGGCCATAATTTTTTAATTCTAATTTTCAAATATTCAATTTTATTGTTTGTGACACTTTTTTGTTTTAAAATTTTCATAAAATGAATTATTTCTCCTATCTGATTTAAAACTTATTTCATTTCATTATCTATAGTCATACTGTACTGGCCCGAATATAACGCAATGTTTTTTGACTGATCATTTCCTGTTAAAATTTTAACTCGCGGTAAATTCTAGGTCTAAATATAGGATTTTTCTAATTGTGTTGATGAAAAATTTCGAGGTCGCGTTATAATCGGGCTAATATAGTAATTACTTTTACCTTTTTTTTCTGATAGAATATAATTATTTTTAAACGAAGGATCGTTTAAAAATAATTATTTCCTAGAATTGTGCCCTTTGGTTGGGAGTAAAATCATTAAGATATGGATAAAAATGATCCTTTGGACACCTTTTTCAAAATTCCATTTTTTTAATTAATCAATGTGGGTTGAAAATATTATTGAATGCAAAATATAATTAAGAGGCACTAGCAAAATGACAAAGTTTTATTTAAAGATTTATGTTGTTTATACAAGTTTTCTTCTTAAATAATGGATCTTTTTAGGCCATCTTCCCCTATGTATTAGGTGTATCGGAAAATAATGTCAATTTTTTGTGAGTCAATATTTTGCCTAGCCAAAACTACTGAAGCTAATAATACGAAATTTGGCTCCTTTGTGAACTTTTTATCGTAGGTTGTAGATTGGAGAACATTTTTCAAAATTCGTAAATCTTATTTTCATGTGTTAAATGTTATTTTCATGCATCATGCGTGGTCTCAAAGAAGAAAAGAGATGGCCATAAAATTCTTGCTGCAAAATACAACACTCACGAATATTTAAAAATCGATTTCAGAAAATTACAAATATGATCCGCCAAGGAGGGTAAGTGTGAAAAAAATTGGAAGGGTGGTCATTTTTCTTGAAAGAAAAAAATATTATCTATAAAATTCTCGATTTAAAATTTAACAAATAACAGTACCATGCTTAGGCAAGCTTGTTAGTGATTCAATATTTGATGAAAATTTATTTCTTTGAATTTTATGTAGAAAAAGGACATTACTCCTCTACTGTGCATATAATATATACAATATAATGTGGTTATCACATGACTTACTTGAACGTCTATTAAATTAAATACTTTTCATTTAAACTTACTTCATTTGAAAATCAGGTACGATTCTTCTATCGTAACATCGTTTGGCTATTTCTCGCCACATATATGAGATATTAAATCGGGATCAGTTTTGGAATCTTATTTTTGTCACCAAATTTAGCGATATTTCCGTAAAAGTCGCCAAAGTCAGCAGTGACAATTTGCGCAATTTTGAGTATGTCTCAAACAATGATTGAAAGTCTTTCGGATGACTAAATAATCTGTTTCGTTATTTGCAACCAAAACGGAGTGTGCCTGATTAAATCTTACACCAGTTGCAAATGCAAAATCACAACATTCTACGGATTATTGTTTTTGAGTTATGAGATATGTATAAGTATGCACGTACTATATAGGTACAGATGTCAAGTCTACTATTTTCCTGCACCTATCGCCAGCGGTAAGGTAAGCTCATGGATGCCAACAGCATAGGAGATCATCTTTTGATGCGATGAAGTCATCAATAGATGTTCGTACTTCGTCCACTGTGGGGAAGTGTACAGAAAACAAGGTATTGTTCATTGACCGAAATAGACGATAGTTCGAAGGGTCTATGTCAGAGCTATACGCCGGGTGCTCCAAAACTTCTCAGCCAAACTTTACTAACGTGTCCTTATACATTTTTGCAACATGAAATCTTGCATTGTCGGGAGGGATATATATGGTGTACTGTATTACAAACTGTTGGAGCCCGGTGAAAGTATAACTGCTGAACGTGGTGTTATCCTATATTCTATAAATCACCTAAACAAAATTAGGGGGAAATCTCAAATAGGAGGATGAACTTTTTCCAATTTTGTGTTGTTGTTTTTTTTTTTTACGTGGAATGACTCTTAATTTAAAGCTTTTTCGTGAACGGTCTGAAGCCTTTCCCATTCCGAAAAGCTACATAAATTTTACAAATTTAACTCAATGTTTTCTAATGATACTTCCCTCATCTGATTTTCTTCATCCAAGTTTCTAGGTCACATGACCGAAAATGTGTTATCATTATTCGTGACATGATTTCTAAAAATGATGGCTTGTTTCATGTTAAAATATTTCACAACCAGGTTAAAAAATATTCAGAAAAACTCGAATCGAAAATACTTAATATTTGTGAGACATTTTCTTTACAGCTGTAAGTCGCTCTTAACTTGACCATTAAATGTTGTCAATTCTTAAAACTATTCTAGAATGTTGTCAGAGCAATTGCTGACAGTACAGCACTGAAATTCACTGAAAATGTGTACTTATTGTCGCTTCTTATTTCAAAATGCGTGATTTTTATACTGCTCGCGGTATGAGCCTAATAATATGGCGCACTACTGCATAAGCGGAGACAATCCCCCCCCCCCCCATCATCCTCCCGAAGAAAATATCTAAGATCAAGAAATTTTCAAAAATCAGATATCCTTATTTGAAAATATTTTCTACTATAGAAAACATCCCCCCTCAATGTTACATGACAATTTATGCCAATATCTTCATCACATTCAAACTTTTTTCTAATGGGCTAAGCTATTCTTTGGCATAAGTCCTTATTTTTCGGGTAAAACTTTTAATTTTCTGTCCGTATCCATAAAATGATACGTTTTACGTGCTTTTATTAAGCGTTAGCACTGCCGTGATAACATGGAGTAAACAATGACATGTCTTTTATGAAAGGGATAATCGTTCCGGAAGTAATAATCGTTATGACAGGATTTTCGCTTATGAGCAGAGCATGTCATGACCGAGAAAAACCACGTTCTTCAGAGTTGTATAGATTCCGAACAAAGAAAGCGATTTCTCTGCTTTTGAAGCCGTTACTGTTAATCCTGAAAATGGTTTACTGTATTTCTTGCGATATTTGCCGGTTACAACTTACACACGAAAATAATGAAACAGTTAAGAGAGAAAATTCTTGATTGATATTTAGCATTCGGTATAAAATTATTTTTAATTTTAGAATGCTTTGACAAATGACTCTTTTAAAAACTTTAAAAAAATATATTTTCCACTGTTCTATAATGTGCATGGTTACAAATGACAAAAGTTATGATCAGTGTCAAAATTAAGTGGAATTTTCCTATTACACTCTTCTAGGATAATTAGATTTTTCATTTCAAGAATTTACGATAGATATCTCTGGGATAAGATTTTTTTTACCAGTGTTCCCTAAACAGGATTCACACGAGTCCTTAATTTGATTAAAATTTCGAATTTTTGAAAAATTGTCCTAAAATATTACTAGAGAGAACTTATTTCCGTATTTTATTAAAAACAGGACCACTTTCGAAATATCAGATCATCTTAGGGCAATATTTGGGATTTTTAGCAAACACAGGATTCGTGCGAACCCTCTAAAAGCATCCAAAATTGCTATCCAGTTACTCTAATACTTATTAACCTTTCTAAGAAAAATCTAACTGGAGAATACCATTAGCAAATGAATGTGCCATATCCCAGACACACGATTGTCCCTTCGAGAGACATCTAGAATGAGATATTTTTCCTGGATCTCTTTTAAATAAACTGTCACCACAGAAATATTTGATTGAAACGTGCCATACAAATTAACTGTGGTTACAGTTCAGACGATTTGTTAAAAAGGGATCCAGGAAAAAATATCTTATTCAACAGTGCCGGAAAGAAATTTTGACATTAATTTGACAATATAATATTTACAGCTAAACTGTGCGTCAAAAAACTCATTGCATGTTATCATGGAAATGGTCATGTAATAAATTCAGGGCACTTAGAGATTTTTTTGGCACACACAGGGTTGCCACTGGTCAAAGAAAATCTGGAATAGTCAGGAAATTTTATTTTAACCTAAAAAGTCAGTAAAAATTGAAAAGTTTGGCTAAAAACCTGGAAAATCTGGAAATGTGTGATCTGTAAAATCATCTAAGTCTGCCTTTCTGAAGTTTTTTTTCATTTGCCGAATGTCTGGAATGCTTCATTTTTGACATGACATACGTGAGCAACAGTAGTGGATACAAAGTTTATTTGGCAGAGCGTAGTTAAAAAGGAAAGCATTGCTTTAGTTTAACATTTTGATTTATTTTACATTTTATTTATATTTAATATAAGCCCTGCGAAAAAACTCTCTGTATACGCCACTATTACGAACCTGTGTCAAGTTACATTTGACGCGTGCCAGACAAACGGCAAATGGAAAATTATTTCAAATGCAGACTTCAGATAATTTTCCAGATCATATTTCAAGGTTTTCCAGGTTTTGAGGCAACATTTGCATTTTTC
The DNA here is from genome assembly GCA_038373885.1 of Cheiracanthium punctorium. Lineage (NCBI taxonomy): Eukaryota > Metazoa > Arthropoda > Arachnida > Araneae > Cheiracanthiidae > Cheiracanthium > Cheiracanthium punctorium. Next base: position 24,539 of record JAWZYV010012429.1, read on the forward strand.
CTGACTTTTCCTGTTAAAATAAAATTTCTTACCTTTTCCTGATTTTTCAGGTTTTCCTTGGCTTGTGACAATCCTGCATGGGCCAAAAAACTTCCGTGCATCCTGAATTTCTCACATGATTATTATCTACTCCCACGTTTTCATGATAACATACAATAGATTTTTTGGATAACAGACAACATTATTATTGCCAAATTAGTTTCTTTTTTTTAATTCGAGGAGCTACGAATACAGCTCACGACCGCGGGCTGCTGTCTCCAGATTTACGTCAAGCAGTAGCAAATTTTCTAAAACATCTTGCAAAAGAGGGTTATTAAGGGTTATCTATAACCAGTTTAAATTAACCTCATAAGCAGCTTAACTTCTGATTGCAAATGTTGAGAATTGTGTAATGAAGTTAATTTAAGCTTCTTAGCATATACTTTTTAAATTGAAAATGGCGCTCTAACCGACAGAAAAGTTGCAAACTTTTCGGAGTTAATTTAAGTTTGCATTTTTGTTGCAGAAAATAATACATTTTTGTAGCTATTTGTCATGAAATCTACTTTCAGATGGCAAATACTTTGTAGTTCCTACATTTCAAAAAAGTCTGTCAAATTTACAGAAAAAAAAACTGTCAGCCAGGAGACCAGTTTATTTCCGTTTTTTTAGAGAAGTCTTTTGTAAATTTTAAAGATTCTCAGTTTATTTTACAAAAGTTTTCCGTATAAAATTTTTCCGTACTTCTGTAAAACATACGGAAATAAACTGACGTTCTGGCTGACAGTTTTTTACTGTTAGTTTAACAGACTTTGTTTTTGCAGTACAGATGAATAAGCGATATATTTTTATGTTAATTAATTTCAGACTCAGTAACCATAAATGTATATTTTGTAACTTTTGAAAATGTTTATTAAATCCCAATGTGTGCAATTCTTTTGAATTCTGCTATTTTAGTTCCGGTTTTATAAAGTTTAAATTATTGCCTATCTTACAGATTTACAAACTTATTTGGGCCATTTTGAAATTTTTAAACTTCTAAATAACCAAAATCAGAAACAGAATAAAATAAGTTCTGTATTTTAATGGAAAATATTCGCAGATTTGAAACAAAAAAATGTTGTCTGTGTACATATGAAATTTTACTTTATCTTAATAAATTGATAATTAATCTTTCAAGGAAAACATTATTAATGAATATTGTTTTTATTAGGCTGAATCGATTCATTTATTTAACCTGACTGTAACAAATGTAGCATAACAAAAAATATTCAAAAGAAACTGATGATTAGAAGGTAAAATAATCAAATCTTTTTAAAATAACACATATAAAAGGTACTTATCAATCTGTACAAGATCGAAATTTTTTCGATCAAAACCTCTCGTACAGATTAACAAGCACCTTTTATATCTGTTATTCTACAAAATTTTAAATGTCATACATAAATTCTAGTTTTATATGATAGGAACATACCCAGATGGAAATATTTTGAAGTCTTCTATTCCCCTTGAGATATCCATCTGGCTGTGTTCCCATGAGTACATATGAGTGTTTTCAAACAAAATGTTAGACATGAATCATTTCAAAATCGAATCTGAAAAATTCAGCTTTAGGCTACACCCCAAAATTATTTTCCGACTATATACCCTAAATAGTTTTAGCCAGCTTTTTTTTGAAAATTTCTCCACAGTGTGTCAGTGTGATATTTTTTGATTTGCCTAAGACTTAGTTTCTTACTACGGACACACTGGACAACTTCTCAACACTTTCATCTTTAAAAAAATTTCAGCATTTCAATTTTTTGTTAAAATTTAATAAATGATTTCTAACATTCAAATCAATTATTACAAGAAAATCTGATTGTTTGCCATTTTTATTTAATTGTTTTATTGCTAACAGTTCTTGTATAATAACATATGGTAACTATGGTAAAAACACTGGTAAAAACATTACTGAAATCTTCTTTCTCCGACTGGAACTTAAGGGAACACCGAAGGGTCCTCTGAGAATTATTTTAGAAACTTAACTAATCATGTAACTTTTTCCATTTAATTATATTTAATGATAGATCTATCTCATATAATCCCTTGTTTACGTCACACCATCAGACTGAAGGATTGTTATAAAATTTAATCCGATTTAGAAGTTTACCTCGGAATACTTTTCTGTGAGTTCTCAAATTGCCTTACTTTGACGTCCGTAAACAGCTTCCAAATTAATTTTGGCCTCTCGACCTATTAGAACAATGAAATCCACTCTTCGTTTCTGTAACAAGTTAATCTAGTGCGTATCAAAGTTACTGATTTTCCGATAATTGTATCAGTTTTGTTTCCCTGTGAATGTAATAGGTCACAATAATCTGGAATCTTTTTTGTCCACATACATACATACATATATACATAATATATATATATATATATATATATATATATATATATATATATATATATATGGGGTAACACGTATATATATGGTATATATATGGAGTAAAAAGGGGGTAACACGCTTTAATTTTCACCTATTAGAGATAAGTAAACAATGTGAGCTGAAAAAAATGTTCAAAAAAAGTTAGAAAAAAATATTTCGTTCAGAAGAAATTCCTCTCGTTAATTTTCAAAAAGTAGCATTGTATACAACCCCCATTGAATAAAATGCCCAATGAGTAGATTGGTGTCCCATACACTAATGTGTTGATGTTTAAAATTTCCGCCTTCCATCATAAAATGTCACAGAGACATCTTTAAACAAAGAGGATATGGGGCTATACATGAATTTTAATGTGAACGTTTAATGCTATAAGGAGAAAAATTATTTTTTCCCGCAATATCTGAACGACCCCTGAAACGCGATCGTCCTACTTGATTTTTTTCTCTTCTAGAGTCTTTGAAAAGTGGTTTATGTCAACATATATTTATCTTAATAGCTCTGACACTTTTTACGATATAATTCTCAATTTTTTCCACATCATCTCATAGATGTACGGAGCACATTTTACTAACTGGAATATTTTGTATGGGGATCGTATACAAATTTAAAGAATGTAACTTTTTGAAAAATTATGAGGGAAATTTTTTCTTTACTCTTTCTTCTAATTTTATTTTGAACATTTCTTCAATTTACGTTGCCCACTAATCTGTAATAAGATAAAGAATTAAAGCGTGCTACCACCTTGTTTGGGGACACACTGTATATGTACATATATGTAAACTTTTTTTAAGAATAATATTGTTTTCCTAGTTTTAAAATGAAAACCATGTACATTACTTGGCAAATTTGGCTAATGAATCTCCCCACACCCAACTAGAAACATGAAGATTTATTGCTGCAATCTCTTTCTTAGTAGTAATATTTATTCAGTGATTGTTGTGACTGCAGTACAGAATTAATCAGAACTGAAATGGGCTGGAAATCAGAAAAGTTTTCATTCCGTAATGTAATAGGGCACAGCTGTAAACAGCAGAATAGAGGAGCTTTTAAAATGAAGTTTTTCATTGCACAGAAAAGTTTCTGGCCATCCAGTGTTACGCTTGCTCAAGCGTACTTCATGTCTATCTTGTAATCTATCTGCCAGAGCAATCAGCAATACAACAGAGAAGCTATTAAAACGACTTTTATAATTTGTGCGGAAATCTATCAGTGTTGATTGGAGATCTCTTATGAATCGACCTCATAATTGGACAAAAGTCGTTCCTTGACTAGTGTGTTCTAATGAAATAACATCATTTGCAAGCGTAGATGGTCAGTTTAGCACGCAACAGAAAGGACTGCAGGTTAACCACATCCAAAGTGCAAGTCCCTGACGCGGAAAAAAGCACTCAAAATACTGGTCTTATGTGTGTTTTTTACAAAGTTTTTTATTTACGTTAAGTCCCTGACGGTTTCTAAATCTCAAACTATTAGGAAAGCTTTTGTAAAATTGGGTCTTTGTAACGATTGCAGCATGCAGAGAAAAAATTTTGTTTACATCATTATAGAGCTGTGTAATATGTTGAAAAACTAAATGTTTGGGAAACTGGAAATAAAAAAATATAAATACAAAAATAAATTACGCGATACTTTTATGTTCTCTTCTATCTCTATAATGGTCTTTACCAGCCCAAAAGAATATTCAAGTGTAAACAAAATTTCATATTTTAGTTTATGAATGACTTATTAGTTTTTCGAAAAACACGCATCCCTGAAAAATGAAAAGTTTGTTATTTAGTAAATTCACTTTTCTTGAAGAATACTACTGTACTGTACATACAAAGCTGACATAGATAATCTGATTTGCACTCGAATACTTTTGAGAAGATGTACGAAAAATTTCTTCACACTGCACATGAAACTATTTTATTCAAGTACTAAACAGTAAAAAATGACTTTTGACTTCGCTTTTGTACAATTTGGTATTCAGAACACATACATTTACTGTTCAATACAAGAAGCTAAAAAATATCGGCAAAGGTGAACTAGAGAAACATTTATTTACATTTAAATAGTCAAAATTTTTGTGTGTCGTTGCATATATTCGAATCACGCGTAGACGAAACATTTTTACATTATTCTCGAATAATTTTGGGATTTCAGAAGTGCTATGACTCAAAAAGAAAATGCTATGTTGATAAGAGCATGCAATAGCTTTTTAAAAATTTTATGTATATTTATTACAATTAATGGTATTCTTTTGAATGAATTTTACTACTTTTTCCGAAAATTGTAAGCACATATACGGGGTACTTCAAAAATATAATGACAAATCTTTAGGGGAGGTAGAGCACATAAAAAGGATTCAAAATCATATAACAATGTGGAGTCAAAAGCGTTGCTTCATATTCCGGTTAATAATTACGAACTGACCCGAAAGTAGATGTTGTAAATGTGTATATTGTCTGCTAGAAGTTTATGGAAAAATTACTCCTGGTCCACTATATTGGAAAGCATGAAAGCATTATGACAGAGCATCTGCAAACCACCAATTTCGCAATGTACTGTTCTATATGAAAAGTGTTATTTTTTTACAGAAAAATGACCTAATATAGAATCAAGAGTGTTGGGGAATCATACCAACAATTTTTATTACTTGTGTAAAAATGAGTACAAATTCAAATTTTGAAAACGGTATAATGAAGTGTCAATAGTCAAAATATCATTTCCAACTTAATATTCTTTCGATGAAGTCAGATTCGATGGGATAATTCCGGACTAGCATTTTAAAGTCACCAATCCAGGTACTGTAAATTAATATTAAACTGTAAAATAAATATCTAAGTAAAGGCTCTACAATAGCAAGTATTCTAATTTGTGTGTTCAATAGATCTGCTATACAAACATCAAAAGATGAATAAACAAATGTATAGAACAAATACGTTCATGTTCTGGAAAACCCTACAGCAAAATCAGAAAACAAACTTACCAAATATGCAAAGATGTAGAAAAAAACCTTGGGTAAAAAATCAATTAGGGCAAAAGATAATGCGTGAAATAAGGGGGAAAAAATCTTTAATAAGATGCAGTGTATCATGAAAAGAAAGATAATGAAATCATTCAGACTGTGTTTGAATTTATTAATTTTTCTGGATATAGATAAGGAAATATTTATCGTTCCTGTGCAAGGTACTAACAAAATATCAAATACGTTGGTCAGCATGCACACATTTCAATCTTTCTGAAAGTTATGAGTCTGAACGGGTTTCACAAAATGTACTTATCTCTATATTTGAAAACAAAGTAGTTAATGTCTTAAGTTTAGTTTGAGAGTTTTTTTGATGATTTTGCTTGCCTATACAGTGGTTATAAATCTTAAATATGCTTCTCTTATACTCACATTTAAAATCTTAACCTAGTTTAAGAAAAATTGATCGATATGGAATGTAAATTTTCTCATAGCTCGAATAGATAAAGACTGATTTAAACTAAAAAGTATTGTGAAACATCTCAAAACACACAAAATATTTTCAAAATTTAATATATATGTATGCATTACTTTAAAGAAGAAAAGTTCAAGGCATCTATCAACTTAAGTACGTTTCATTTTAGAAAAACTATTAACATATATCTAGGAAGCCCGAAAATCCTCTTACGTTATTGCAGTGAACTTATTGAATAAGAGATGAAATATTCATTCGGAAATTTTTTTTATATACAAACATCTCGCATTCTGTTTCATAAGATTCTGTTATTGGCCTCATAAATATAAGCTCATAAAATTCCATTTCAAAAAATGAATGAATACAACAAATGTAATAAAATTAAAGCTACGAATGAATACAGTTTTCCCGAAATGCATGTAGTGATTCTTATACAAGAATTCCATGAAGAATTCAGAATGGTTTTTTTTTTCCCAACAGCTGACTGTTTTGAAAAATATATTAGCCAAAGTATCTTCAAAAATATGTATGTATACGGCTTTAAAATGCTAATTAAGATCGACGCAGTGATTTTTTCTTCCCTCTCTGAATTGCCGGTGTCATCAAAAGAGAAATTATTCCTTCAAGAGAATAGAAAACGGATTATATAAAATATGATTTGAGTCAGAAAGATAGTGCATACATGGTAGATTACGAAAAAATTGCTTTCTAAGCTATTGGTGAACTATTTACCAATAACTGTCTGCACACTTAAGCAAATCTTTTTTTTCCTTGTTGTGGACACTTACGGTTCACAGGCGTTCGCTTCTACTAAGACAGGAATTAATGGTCACTTTATTACGGAGGCACTTAGCCCTTTAACGCGCAGTGTTCCCGCTCTGGGAACACCAAACTCCGACGTTTTGACTGTTGCCAGTCACGAAGAATAGATTTGATTTCTATAAAAATAGTTGCGGGTGACATAGCTCCACGAGAATCCTTTACTTTTTAAGCACGTCACTTTCCCCGTCAAAAAATTGTCACAATTCTTTTTAACAGCACTGACATCTGCTGAAAAATGGAAGAATGCGAGAACAGCTGGATAGATTGCCCAATGCTGATAAAAGGGCAGTTGTTGCCATCGCTCGACTTAACTACCAGCAAGATGGCGGACGATCGAAACGTTCATCGAGTGCCACAGATCTAGAGACTATTTTTTGACGCAGCTGGCTGTGACGAAATGACAGTCACTACACCACCCGGGAGATTACTTAAACGAAAAAGAACTAATTCGCTTAGAAGGAACTAAAGGATTTAATATCGGGAGTCATTTTCCCCCGTCAAAAAATTGTCACTATCTTTTACGCACTGAATCTGCTGAAAAAGGGACTATTTTTGACGCAGCTGGCTGTGACGAAATGACAGTCACTACACCACCCGGGAGATTACTTAAACGAAAAAGAACTAATTCGCTTAGAAGGAACTAAAGGATTTAATATCGGGAGTCATTTTCCCCCGTCAAAAAATTGTCACTATTCTTTTTAACAGCACTGACATCTGCTGAAAAAAGGAAGATTGCGAGAACAGCTGGATAGATTGCCCAATGCTGAAAAAAGGGCAGCCGTTGCCATCGCTCGACTTAACTACCAGCAAGATGGTGGACGATCGAAACGTTCATCGAGTGCCACAGATCTAGAGACCCTTTTTTGACAGCTGGCTGTGCGCGCACAGCCAGCTGCGTCAAAAAAGGCTTTCAAAAAAGGCCCGCGCTTTCTTTTGCAAAACATTTTTTTTCGCATGAATGCACGAATAAGTTTTAAAAATCGGTGTTGCGGCAAACATTTTGTAATAGCTGAAAAAGAAAATCTTTATAAGGTAGAATTTACTTAATTTGAAAAAAAAAAAAAAAAAAATGTAGATGGCTTTTAAAACATCCGGTTTCGGCGGGAGAAAATATATTTTATTCTAGGGAATTTTGAAATCCAAGAAATCATTCGTATACCAAAAACAATTTCAACCAAAGCTAGAATGTGAAAATTTTTATTTTTGCATGACCATAAAAATATATTCCTGGCATCTATTTTTGTGGATTTCAATTGGCAAAAGCAATCTTGAAACTTTTACTGTTTCTTTCACACTTTTATTTCCTATCTTGCATGTATGTTGAGAAAATATGTAATAGACAGATTTGTGCGCGCGTGAAGTTTCTGGACCAAGATTTAAAAACTATAAGAGTTGCATTATGTGTGAATGTAACACAAATTTTAGCCCTAGCAGAATAACTTACATAAATAAGGGCACTAACTAACAAAATATAACACAATATAATACTCTTGTGATATAGTGTATTAATTTTTTACCTACTTTTAATTTTTTGTTAAATAACTTTTGAAAACAATTACTTAAATTCATTACAGTCAATTTTTGTACTTCAGCTGTATTCCTTTACATACTTATCAGTATTTTATTTATTTATTTTATTTACTTATTTTTCATTTTTTTAATGTCCATTACTGAACAACACTGCTATGTCCCAACCTGAATAGATAAAATATATCCAAATTAAAGATAATTTTTCGTAGATTTAATCATAATAAAATTCAGCGGGCCTAGCAACCTTTCTCTACATGACGGCTGAGGAGGTCTCGTACTGTACTTCAAAGGGGAAAACCCGATTTTTAAATTCAAGTGACCGCAAGCATTAAATTCAAGTTGTAGGGTGACTGTAATGGATTCGATTAGTTAAGCAAACCGACTTTGATTTTCCAAAGGCATATTATGTTTTTAAGTGATTAAAAATAATTAAAACTAGTAATATCTCTAATAGCCTTTTTCTGGATTGAATACAATAGGAGAATCTGCACTGAAAGGAAGCGCAATCGGCTGTCACTCAGATGACGTCACAGAAACGTCACGTCAAAATGTTCAATTATTGTTCTTATTATTATCATTATTATTATTATTATCACTATCATCATCACTTGCATTTCCAGTATTATAAAAAAGATAGAATTCAACTATGACTGTGACTCGGATGACGACACAGAAACTTCATGACAAACTTTTATATTATTGTTCTTATTATTATCATTATTATTATTATTATCACTATCATCATCACTTGCATTTCCAGTATTATAAAAAAGATAGAATTCAACTATGACTGTGACTCGGATGACGACACAGAAACTTCATGACAAACTTTTATATTATTGTTCTTATTATTATCATTATTATTATTATTATCACTATCATCATCACTTGCATTTCCAGTATTATAAAAAAGATAGAATTCAACTATGACTGTGACTCGGATGACGACACAGAAACTTCATGACAAACTTTTCTATTATTGTTCTTATTATTATCATTATTATTATTATTATCACTATCATCATCACTTGCATTTCCAGTATTATAAAAAAGATAGAATTCAACTATGACTGTGACTCGGATGACGACACAGAAACTTCATGACAAACTTTTATATTATTGTTCTTATTATTATCATTATTATTATTATTATCACTATCATTATCACTTGCATTTCCAGTATTATACAAAAGATTGAATTCGGCTCCGTTCCAAAAGTAAATTGTTTTCAAGTATATATAATAAAAATATGTCCTTAAAAATACCTAAACTCAGCCTTTCGTATCTCATACGTACAAAATCCGAGTATTTTTTCAGTGCAAGACATCTTTCTTCATCAAATGAATACACGGATGAATTTTAAAAACTGATATATTCCGCGCGGGTAAATTGACTCAACACAAAACGCCACTTCTTTTGGAAATGCGTTACAAGAAATACCTTTGAAAATGTAAGATATCCATCTGAAGTTTTGAAAAGCAGTTTTGTATGAGGAATGTTTTGAAGCCGAAGCAATCATTCATGTATGTATTATATATGTATTGTAGTTTCAAGACCCAATTTTGACGTACATTTTAGCATTTATTTTTGCATGATCAGAAAAAAAACAGTATTTCTGATGCCTATTTTCTGAGTTTTCCATAGGCAAAAGGAATTTTTAAAAATAAAATCTGCTTTTTCATAGATGGTTCAATTCCGTCTTCAGCATATGCGCAAAAAGGGTGCTAAAATTAATTTAAAGCTTTGTAAAATAATACACATGAAAAAGATAGCTATCAATACAATTGTTTCGGTGGTACAAAGGTCCACCCTTCATCAGCTGCACGCTTCTGTACCAACTTCGGTGGAACAGAAACAGTGGTGGTTCAGCTCCGGTGTGTACTCCGGTGGTGCACACACCGGATGGTCGAACCGGTGTGTCCCACCATCTACACCGGTAGAAATGTTAGAACTAATCTTCTTCTGAGTTCTAACCTTTCTAACTGTGTGGAGGTTGAACCTTTAACGTAAGATTGCATTCCTCCATAACAGTTCTTTGTAAAGAAAAAAAACCTTTCAACTTTGTCGTAAATTTCAGTATTACTCCGTTTGAAAACTGTGTGAAATAACCACATGAACTGACTCAATTGTCCGATGTTTCATGGCGTCATAATTTAAGAAATTCATGAGATTCATAAACTTTGTTGCAAACTTTGTGTCATGTTCGCAATTTGAGCGATTCTAAATAGCTCCTCGAGCTGACACAGTTTAATGTTTTTCACACGATTGAACCATGGGGGATTTCAATTCAGCATTTAAGGGGTATAAACGCAGGTGGCATTAGTATAAATCATAGAGATATTAATACGGGGAGGTGGCATCAGCTATCTCCAGCATTGGACGAAATGAAGTAATTATCAGAATAGTTACCAATGTGTAGCACAGTGGTTAAAGCCACTGACATTGGGAGATGGCTCAAGTGGAAGAACAGGGATCTGTCCTCTCGCGGGGCCGTCGGTCTAGCGGTCTGGAGTTTTGGGCGGTTTTCTCCAGATGTAACGTGAATACGCGCTAGATACCCAGAAAAGTCCTCCCCCAAGGCATTCCCCCCCTTGTGTTTGTCCTTTCTTTGACGTGGATTTATAAGCGGTTCCTCGTAGACAAGCACACAAATCACAATACATGTTATAACACAAACCAGAATAGCGCTTCAACCTCATGCGTCGGTCCGGCATCCCTACTTAGACCAAAATATTAAGTTAGTCCTTTTAAATAACAGTAAAAGATGCATGATTTTACAGAGTAATTAGATTTTTTTCTTTTGCCGTCAAAAGCGAAATCATATTTTTGCATATTTCACGTTATTTATATAATTACATGATACTGATTGCATTTAAAACTTTATATTAAAAAAATGGTTCTTTTCTTTCTTTATGCAGCGTCGGATGTGAGGTTTTTCTGAATAGTTAGCCTTCTTTTTTGTTCTTGAAAGCGAAATAATAATTTCGAATATTTTCACGGTGTTTTTATAGTTAAAAAAATCAGGGCACTCGGCATCTCGAACTTAATTACTTTTTTTTTATTATCAACTTTTCAAAAAATAATTTTTGTTTATTGCGTGAATATTAAACACAATTTAATATGTAAAAAACATATTTTTTATGAAATAAATTTTTAAGTCTTAATTTTGCTATTAATTTTGAAATGCTACTCCTTTTTTTTAATTTTTAATATTTTGCTTAATTTTTTTAATGTTGTAAGTGGTAATATTTCGAACAAGTTTTAGGATCTGATTTTTTAACTGAGTCAGTTTCAGAGAGGAAAAAGAAAAAAAAAAAAAAAAGTTAATCTGCACCTATGTACAGAAAAGTGAAAACAACAAGAAATATATCACATTTTAATTTTTTTTAAGTTTTCAATTTAGAGCTAATCCGATTCTTTGATCTCTGACTTGTCATATGAAGTTCAAATAGCAAAAATTTCCAACAATTTCATTAATATTTGACAAAACCTTAGCATTTCAAAGGTAAAAATTTTCGTTTAGTTTTACAGTGGACAGGTGTTCTCCAATAAACAGCTGTAGCTCGTGTTACAATAGAAGTGTGGCTTAGAAGTTACTTTAGACTACTACTTAAGTCTAAAGTTAAGATATACTTTAGACTAACTACTGTAGCATAAAAATCTTAAAATTGATATTTTCATGAAATTTTGATATTGTGTGGGTGCTGAGTTCCCTTAAAATTGGAACTATCGCTATGGAATAACACAGTCGTGTCTCAATGTTTTGGTCTATAATTTTACACCAACTACCCCAAGTTTGCTAATTTCTTTCCCCCCCCCCTCTCCTCATCCTTCGTCTTTTCTTATGTTCTTCCTTTTTCTTCTTCCAAACAGGCAGCAGCATACCTATGTTTACTTTATAGGTTTAACCTCTCTGCTCGTGCGGATAATGGAACTTCTTTTACATCTGAAAAAGGGTTGTCCTTCTGTACCACACGAAACCGACCCTTTTCATGCATGTTATATTACAAAGTTTTAATTACTTCAGCTTTTAAAACTTTTTAGGGGGGGGGGTGTTTTTGTCAAGTAGGATTTTTGAGGTTATTATTATTACTATGCAGCTCAGCATTAAGCAGAACCCTTGAATCAATGGGATTTTTATTTTTATTTATTCGTTTATTTGTTTATTTATTTGTTTTTCGCATACTAAGTTTTTATTTTTATTTTTTTCTCCTGAAAATAAATCAACAAAATTAAACATGCTTCCATATGATTTCAAACCGTGGGAGAAATTCCTTTTTAAATATTCAAAAAATTATTATTACATAAACGTTCATAATAATAGCTGTTAAATTCATTTTAAAATGTGTTTTTACTCCAGGTAGAACTGATATTAAAATTAAACAGACAAAGCTTTACTTTGAGCATTATCCAAAAATGCTTTATTCCAGCTTATTGAATAAAATATACCCCTTATAAGGATATTTTCCCCAAAAATGTCATTTTATTGTTTTCCCAGGAGGAGGTACGTAACATTATGAGCGTGCAACGCTTATCAGGCATAATTAATTTTCTACAGCTACCAAATAAAAACTCATAAATGCAATTGTTCTGTCCCAAACTCTGAATTTTTAAAAACTTCCAGCAAAGTTGAAATGTGTTTATGCTTTCGGTTTGTCTGTCTGTCCATCCGACCACCCTCTAACTGTCGTAAATATGAATCAATTTGCGACGAAATTTATATATTTTATTGACATGCACTGTATTTTAAAAATGAGAAATTTTTTATTATATGCTAAGTCATTCACTTTTGTGAAAATTAATATTTTATAAATGAAACTGGAATGGGATATTTAACTGACTGGGGAATACTTTTTGAAAAGGCGTGAATTTCATAATATAATAATCTACATACTTCTTTTATGAAAACACCTGTTGCATAACAACATCCTCCGTTCTATTATGTGCGGATCAGATAAAAATTGTATACCTTACACAGATATTTTCTATTACATATGTGTTTCGTTCCATTTCCAGTATTGTATATAAGAGCATCTCAGAATAATGCGTAATTGAAATTCAGACAGTTCTCTAGTTATCTTTAATGAATACTAACTTTATTAATACACATTAACTTAGTTTAAAACCAGTATAATATTTTTAAATATATATATTTTTTTCCACATTCTGCGAAACTGCACGTCATACGAATATGTCATACAAATCACTGATACAGCGAGAAAGATTGCCTACTCCTGAGTCCTGGTAAATTAAATCAAGATGAAATGCACTAACGATAATATGAATATACCGGGTGCGCCAAAAGTTCGTTACAACTTTAAAAATTCATAAAAAAAAGGAAGAAATGAAGATAAAGACTTGCGGTTTGTACGTAAAGGCTTAACAGGAAGTCGGACTTTTTTAGAAACAGCAAAAGTTTTAGTTAAAAAAGTCACCGGTAGAGAGCGCTTACAACCCGAAACACAATGAGTGGGACAACAGTACGCTTCATTCATTTATTTTGACAATAACAAATGTTCAACATGACTTCCAGAACATTCTATGACACAAATAAGGCGACTCACAACGCTCGTTAACGCTGAATGCAACAGATCGGAATGAATTGCAGAAACCTCTGGACAGATAGAATGTTTCAATTCGGCCAATGTTGAAGGGCATCAACGGTACACAAGTGACTTCAAGTAGCCCCACAACCAGAAGTCAACCGGGATGAGGTCGGGTGATCGTGCAGGCCACCGGTTTAATTTGCATAATACGGCTGAATTTGTCGCATATCAGCACCCTCTACCGGTGACTTTTTTAACTAAAATTTTTGTTGTTCCTAAAAAAAATCCGACTACCTGTTAAGCCTTTAAAATACAAACCGCACGTCTTTATCTTCATTTCTTCCTTTTTTATGAATTTTTAAAGTTGTAATGAACTTTTGGCCCACCCGGTATATAAAATATAACAAAAATACTAAAAAGAAATTGGTGTTTAAAAGCTAAAGCAATTAAAATTTTGTAAAACTACACACATAAAAGGTATACTTATCAAACTGTACGTACACCTGTTTCGATCGAAAAAAATGTCGGTCTACTTCTGCAGCAGTAGAAGTCCATGCACATAGTGGGACTGGGAATTGTAAAATAGTAAACAAAGCGAAGAGAGAGTTTCCAATCGGAGGAAAGAAATAGCAAGAAACCAGGAAGAATAAGAGAAGTGTCGGGGGGGAGGATAAATAATTATAAAATATAGAATAAAAATAAAATAAAATACAGAAAAAAGAAATAAATAAATAAGAGAATGGCACAAAATAGAAACATGCAAAAATAATCGGAAACAGAACAAAACAGCAGCAACAACGACAACAAAAGCATGCAAAAAAAAAATTAACACTTTTTTAAAGTTTTTATAAACAGGCCAACACACCCACAGGATCTTACCTTTTATGTGTTTTATTTTACAAGTTTTAATCATTTTACATAAAATATATTATGCAGAAATATTTTCTATTAAATATAATTTTTTTTCACTTAAAGTGTTACACACAAGATAACAGAGTTAGCGGTCATTCAAAGGCGAACAGTTCTCCAGGCATCTTTAATGAAGACCAACTTTATGAATAAATATAAATTTAGTTCGAAGTAAATAAAATTTTTTTAAAAAATTATTTTTATTTTAAAAGTTTTAATTATTTTACATAAAATATTTTATGCATATAGATCTATTTATAGATAAAATTTACTATGCAGAAATATTTTCTATTAAATATTAGATTTGTTTTATTTAAAGTATTATGCACAAGATAATAGAGTTAGGGAACATTCAAAGGCAAATAGTTCTCCAGGCATCTTTAATGAAGAACAACCTTATAAATCACACATAAAATTAGTTCAAAACAAGTCAATTTAGTTTAAAACAAAAACTTATTTTCTCACTCTGCGAAAGTTTTCATCATATGAATATCCTATACAAAAGGCTTTCAAACATTGATACATCGAGAACCATTTTCTACAGCTCAGTCCTAATAAACCGAATCAAGACAAAATGCACTTCTTTCAGAAATAAGTCACTAGACGTAACTTTCGAGAAAAAGAGTTCTGCTTGAGAGGAGGCAAAAAACCTGTTTATTACCAGGCACTTTGAAATCGAAACAATCAGTCATATAGCTTTGCAATTTTGAGAAGCAATTTAGATCAAAGACGGTATGTCGGGAAACATTTTTTTTTCTCCTGATCATGAAAAACATATTCCTGACGTCTTCATTTTGAATCTTCAATTCGAAAAAGATATCGGAAAATTCTTCAGTTTCTTTCAAATTACTATTTTCATATTTATATTTGAGTTTATGTACGAAAAAAAGTTCGTTTTTTAACTTTTTCAATTTGCTTTATTACAGATAAATGAAACTATCTGTTTGATTTGAGGAAAGAATAATTTTAAACAATAAGGTTTGTTATGTGTTTTGCAGTTCAAAGAGCACTAAAAAGGGGAATTTTTACTATTTTAAGCCTAAGTTGGCTCATCCTTTAATTATGTTTTCGTCAGAAAGTGGGTAGTATTCGGTTTAGGTTTTAGTTAATATGAATGAAGGGTATTTTATTATTTTAATACATTTTAATAATTATGTTATTAAACCTTACTTAATAAAACCAGGTATGATCACGACGTGATCCAGTATTCAAACTGTTTTCACGCTATGTTATTTTGAACCTTAATTCTAAAAGCCGTTATTTTAGTGATCATTTTGAATTTAATGCGCATTGAATAAAACAGGTAAAGCATTCTTAAAACTGTATTAGTCGTAAAAGACTTTTCATTCCAACAAAGCTGCTATTTCCCATACACAACTTCGTAACGATTGTTAATCTAATCGCTCAATTATGAAAGGGGCAGTCGAATGAAAACGAATAGTTGGGGCGGAGGGGGGTAAATAAATTATTTATTGTTTCAAAAGTAATAGCCATAATTTAATTATAATAGTAGTAATTGCCATAATATAGTATAAATACAGTTAATACTATATTTATACGACGTAAGACAAGGCGGTCAGTGTCTTCATGTGAAAATATTGCTGTTGCTTGCGGAACTACAATTGTTCCCAGGTGTGCACCTCCTTCTGCGAAACAAATAGACCGGCGGCTACAAATGTCTTTCTTCCGGGCTCTAAAAGTATGGAAATTGGATGGAGAGTGATCTGGACTGTATCGAGGATGTGTAAAGGCTTCAAAACGAAACTTCTACAGAGTAGGCGAAACCACCTAGGCAATATGTGGACAGGCATTATCTTGCAACAAAACGAATTCGTCCACTCAAACACAAGTGCAAGTGGCATAATGTCTTCGCCATACAGAATACACATTTAAACATAAATTTCACTTCCTGACACTCCTTCAGAATACAATGCACCACAACTCTCTGTTCTTCTTTCCAGACCATCATAGTGATGTCGGACGCGCCCACAATTTGCGGATCTCACGTCGAGTACGTCTAACGACAAATGGTACAGCATAAACGTTCGTTTTGTTCCTTTCTGATTCTCAAAAGAAGGCGTTTCTATACACACATTTACCTGCGTTACCGACTGCCATGCTATGCTCATCATGTAGTCTGTCTCGTTTTCTTTTGCTGCCCCTTCTACATAAATGCACATTGCTAGAGATTTCTGTTTGTGCTGATTGTTACTTTAAGGCGTGGGGTCTTAGGATTCCCCTCTGCTGTCTCTTCTTGCATAATCTGAACCACGGAGAGGGTAAAGCAATGCTGAAAAAAAGCCATTAGAACACAAAAGGAACGTCTACCCTCGGGTTTGCAAAACACAGGGAGGACAGGTTGAAGCAAATAAGACCCTAACGTATTTTTGCTTCCTTTTACGATATATTAGCAAGAATACTAATAAAAAGGAATAAAAGTGAGAATAAAAAATATGAACACAAAAAACACTGAAGCAAAGGTATTAATACACAATTTAAAAAAACTGAAATAACTCCACTCGTCTTTCCGAACACTTCATCTTTACCAAGCGTTTAAAAATTTGATTCAACTCAATCGAATGCAGTGTTCAGACGCTAGTGTACTTCAAATAACTTGTGCAATGTATAGCAATACTTTCTGTAGTCCGGTAAAAAACTGTAAGTCCCACACACACCACAATCTATGAGACAATGTCCTGTATAACATGTGTACCTAATTGGAGCTCAATCGAATGCACCGTACATGCACTATATTCTGAAATTTCCTCATAAAGCAGGAAATGTACTGGCAGCAGAATTGCCGTCACTTCACCTTTTTTTTTTTTTCTACACAAATCATTTTTTGTTTTTTTATAGACAGATGTCTTCCGTTTTAAGCAAGGAATTTTTTTCTGTTCTACGAACCAATGTTTACAACGACGAACTTGAGAATTAAGCAGAGTTTTCTGCAACATTATACTTTAACGTTGAACAGGTCTCGGAGAAATCTGTACAGACAAATGCTAAATTATACAGATTCTTGGTGAATGCAAATTTTGCATATGTAACGGGCTATTATTTATTACGATTAAATCCTTAATCTTGCCACTTGAGTACAGGTTAGGTTTGATTTGTTGCAGAAAGTACTTCGAAATTTCTGAAATAAATGTAGTCAGTCGTATTTACTCACTGTACTGCAATGAAACCAAATTATAAATATAACTCTTTTACTGAAAATATGTTAGAAATTTATTGAGAAAGATTGACGAATTAAGAAGTTGGATGCAAGGAATTAACCATTTAACGCGCAGTGTTCCCACTCTGGGAACACCAAACTCTGACGTTTTGACTGCTGCCAGTCACGAAGAATAAATTTGATTTCTATAAAAATAGTTGCGGCTGACATAGCTCCACGAGAATCCTTTACTTTTTAGCACGTCATTTCCCGTAAAAAAATTGTCACGATTCTTTTTAACAGCACTTGATATCTGCTGAAAAATAGAAGAAAGCGGCAACAGCTGGATAGATTGCCCAATGCTGAAAAAAAGGGCAGCCGTTGCCATCGATCGACTTAACTACCAGCAAGATGGCGGACGATCGAGACGCTCATCGCTTAGAGCTACATACTATGGTGTAAATTCCGATGGGAAACATTTTACGCTCGAGAAAGTCGTCAATTTATTCTATTCTGTGGTATAGTGGAAGTAAGCAATAACGCGGAACTCCATGCCGATAGACAGTTGTACTATATTTTATTGACATTATCAATAATTACAAATTATATACGATTAGTGCGGTGGCTGGCAAAATAGCGACATGAAACGTGACCTAACAAGGCAGAGACCAAAGCGTGAAGTGTGTGTGGAAAAGGTCTGAGAACCGAAAGCCAACCTGGCGATGGAGCTGAGCGCTAAAAGGAACTGTCGCCAAATAAATCGCCAAAATTGTAAAAATGAAAAGAAACGTTGGGCCTTACATGCGTATGCTAAAATTTAAATGTGACACGCCACAGGGGAGGATCAATAGAGATAAAATGTAACCTATGCAAAATTATTAAAACCCCGGGGGAGTGAAGAATACTAAATGAATTCTCAGACGAAAGGCACCAACAAACTGTATTGCAAATGCTAAAACCAAAGTAATTTAAGAAACAGTTAAACAGCATTATGTAAAGATGGGAGATTTAAAAATAGCAAAGAGTATTAAAATTTAGAATAGGTAAAGTGAAAACAGTAGTAATTATAAATGTGTGAGTTAACTGTATGAAAATTAACTATAAATAAGTGATTAACTACATCACACATACGTCCTTCCAGGAGTCTCCTGCCACCAATTTGGATCCTCATCAGAAGGTGGGGGACTTCTGAATATTGGCACCCCTCTGAAATTACTAACGACATCCGAAAGGACTTTCGGAACCACGGATTTAGCGTGCACGTACACCGTATGTACACTGTGGTCTTCAGTGGTACGTAGGAACCGAACCCGCAACCTAACGGTTACGAGTTCAACTCCTTACCACTGGGTTATCACGGCCCACTTATATTGTATAAAAAAAAATATTGTATAAATTAATTTCGCTTTTGTATAAAATAAGATTTAAAATAAAAAATCATAATCTACAATAAGATTGAATGTTTTGCATAAAAAAATTGTACAATTTAATGTGCGCACAAAGAAGTCATGTGGTATCCACATCAGATTTTTTTTTTTCCATTTAAAATGGATGTCGGCGACTGAACAATGGAACCAGCGACATTTTTCCTAGTTATAAAATTAAACAATAAACAGAGATCAAAATTAATTTATCAAACAAAGAAGCATGCGTTAAATTAAGTAATTTTCAGCAATCTAGCACGATATTAAATTACATGAATAGAGTTGTCAAGAAAGATTATAACTTCCTGTCTTACTGAAAAGATTTGTTGGAAACAAATAAGTTATTTCCACAAAAAATACATGTTGTTTCAGAAAAAGAGAAATGTCACATAGAAATGTACTTCCATTAATAATTATTAATTCTTTCGTTTAATTATGCCAGAGAATAGTTTAATTAGGATTTATTACGCTTTAGTCATTAAGCATATTTATTATTATGTCTCATAAATGATATTTGCAAGGCAAATTAATAAATAAATTATTAAGTTATGTATGCGTCCAGAAGTATATTGATTTGTAAACAGCGGCTTGTTTTGTTCTTCGTTAGCCATTTCGTATGCTGTAGATATATAAAGATACTCGACTATGAAATTTTTTGGAAGGTTTTGTTAAATGATGATAACTCCAGACCACATAACAGTGCAGTATTACAAATTCTGTCTCCGTGTACCATACTTTTCACTTCAAAATATTACAATTAATGTAGGAGTATATTTTTCGAATTTTATTTTTTTTTGCATAATAGGGGACAACTCCTTATTGCCTCTGTTTTCGCTCGGCAGAAACTTTACTGAAATTACTTAGTGACTTTTGCCTTCTAACACAAACAATATTATAAAGTAATTAAAACACTTTGTAAAAAACACACATAAGATGTAATAGGTAAGAGGATACGCACGTTTCGTTCAAAAATTGATTTGAACTTCATCAGTCCAAGCCCTTCGTCGCAAAGAACACAGGGAACTCTTCTTTGCGACGAAGGGCTTGGACTGATGAAGTTCAAATCAATTTTTGAACGAAACGTGCGTATCCTCTTACCTATTACATCTTATGTGTGTTTTTTACAAAGTTTTTTAATTACTTTATCGTTTAAAACCAGTATTTTGAGTGATTTTTCACAAACAATACTACTTCTGAAGAAGAAAAAAAAACGTACATTCTTTACATTAAACGATTATTTATACGTTTTTGAAATTACGCGATGAAGTAAAAGCACATACTGCACTACAATTGAAATCATCTACTTTAGCAAAGCGTAACTTTCCAACATTACCAATTCGTTGTCTCTGTGAAAGTTGCTTTAAATGTAAACTGGAAACAAATTGGAAATAAGGGTAAAAAGAGGTAGATCACCAATTTTGCTTTTCATCATACTTATAGGGTGTCCACCGGCTACTAAACAGGCAACTTTTACAACTAATTTAAAGATAAGACGACTTGGGTGACTTTTTTGAATAAAAATTGTCATTTTCATACTATTTTCAAGTGTTTGGCTACTTGTAGTTTACTCCAGGCGACTAATTTGAATATCAGATTTTGGTTTCGTCAACTCCCTTTCCTTTCAAAAGTTGCGATTTCATCAAACAGTCCAATCTGGTTTTTTAATCGTACTATAAAAATGAATGTACTATATGCTCTGTCATATAACACATGATGTTTTTTAATTTCTTAATTTATTCATTCCTTCTTAAATGAAGTTAAGTGGCGCTTGCTTACTTTTTAACTGCAAAATTATGCAAAAATGTTACTTTTTTGGTAACTTTAAACAAAATGGCAACTAAACTGGCGACTTTTTTATGTAGATCAGGCTACTAATAATACTATTTTTGCCTCCTGATATTGGTGGACACCCTGTACTTGAAAGTTGGAATACTGGTGGATTTTATACTGACAAGTTTGCCTTTCTTTGGAACCATGTTGTCAACCTTAACAAAACAACTCTATCTTCTGCCTTTCCCAGACGCGTACCCTTAATTTGTCTCATTACTGGCCAGGCAGCCCTTCTCTTAGTGGCCTTCCTTTTGTTCCTATCTTGATGACGGAACCATTTAGGTGTGAAAACATTTTTGACCATGCTTCTCGTCAAACATTTTGACATATTGATATTTTTCCCTGTGATTTTTCCGATGCTGTTAATCTTGCCGAACATCCGATTCATGCATCAGAATCTTACATCGTCAGCACACATCAGTCATCCATCAGAATCTTCGAGATCACCAGAAACCCATCGACCTCTGGCGTCGTTCAGATTCTTTTTATATTATTGAGCAGATGCTATTTCTCCTCTCGAGTTGCTCAGGCGTTTTTAACCCTTTGAGGCGCAACCCTTTCCCAATGCTGAAAAAAGGGCAGCCGTTGCCATCGCTTGACTTACTGTGCCCGCGCACAGCCAGCTGTCGTCAAAAAAGGGTCTCTAGATCTGTGGCACGCGATGAACGTTTCGATCGTCCGCCATCTTGCTGGTAGTTAAGTCGAGCGATGGCAACGGCTGCCCTTTTTTCAGCGTTGGGCAATCCATCCAGCTGTTCTCGCATTCTTCCATTTTTCAGCAGATGTTAGTGCTGTTAAAAATAATCGTGACAATTTTTTACGGGAAATGGCGTGCTAAAAAGTAATGGATTCTCGTGGAGTTATGTCACACGCAACTATTTTTATATTAATTAAATCTATTCTTCGTGACTGGCAACAGTCAAAACGTCAGAGTTAGGTGTTCCTAGAGCGGGAACACTGCGCGTTAAAGGGTTAACCACTTAAGACCAAGGGAACTTTTTCATTTTCTTAACTTTTCATATAGATTTTTTGGGGGGTTCACATAACAACAGATAAATAATTAAATGCATGACACGAACGTTTGAAAAAGTTTTATGAGTGCAAGGCTGTTTTTAGATTCGTCCTAATGATCTTCGCAGCTTGCAACGAAGGGCTGGACTGAAAAAGGCCAAAACAATTTTTGGTTGAAACGTGCGTATCCTCTTACCTATAACATCTTATGTGTGTTTTTTACAAAGTTTTTTATTTACTTTAATTAATGCAATAGTCATAAAAGGTATTCTTTTCAAGTATTTGTATATAAACTATTTTAATACATTACATTTTCTTCGACATTTTGAGAACTGTTTCATTCGGTGGCAATAAGTGCCAAGTTTTAGAATTAAAGTATCGGTCTTCAAAATACTTAAACACTTTTTTAAATATCTTGTTCATAGTTCACAAAGGACTTTTGATAAAAAGTTGTTATTAAAACTATTTATTCTGGTTCTTTACCATTTATATCAGCATTCGAAAATGAAATAAATATAAGAAAAGGTAAAAATTAAATTAATTTAATTTACATGCAAAAATACAGGTACGTAAAATATATATAAACTAAGCATTTTATAAATCACTTACATGACACGTCTATAACAAAAATTTGACCCATAAAAATTTAAAATTTGAAAACAGTCAGCAATTTCCCTTCAAAACTTACTAATTTAACTTTAAGGTAGTTAATAAGTAGAAAGGGGGATGAAAATCATAAAAATTTCCTTTGATTACTAAAAACTTTCACTTAACTCTCTTGAGCATAGTACTGTGAAAAAATACCATATACAGAAAGAAACTTATAGAGGGTTATTATGTGTTAGTATATTTTTGCTAGCGATTGTCATTTAAGTTTAAATACTCCAATCTTTCAAGTATAGACGACAACAGTTTCAGTAGCAGTATTTCTCATTACTGCAGATGATTTTCAGAAAACTTTTTGGAGACTGTCCTTTTGTCACCCACATGTGCACTTGTCACAATAAAATGATAATTGTTTTCTAAACTGATTGTTGCATAGACATACCTTTATTATATTAAAGTAAGCTGACAAAACGGTTTGTACATTCTGTTCATTAATTTAATTACAATAATAAATATGTTATGATGTAAACATGACGTGGTAATAAAACCATACCATTGTGCAATTGTGTAAATATAAATATTCAAGCAAGCAAACTTCATAAACATTAATATTTGAATACAAATAATGGATGAATGGGTAAATTAATATAAAAAAGACCCCCTATATTTTCTGCATCTGTTCAAACTTGAATTTTGACCCTACATCTTTTTCTTCGCATTTTTTTTATTATGTATAATTTTTAGACGACATTTAGAAAAGATTTTTCTCCTTTTTTATTTATTTAAATTCCCTCCATTTTACTTTAAAAAATTTTAATGGAGAATGCAAGCAATGTGTCAGCAATAAGTAATCTGTTTTCTCAATCATACGTTTTTTGTTCAAGTTTCCTTGAAATACTAAAAAATATGGTTTTATTGCAAATAAAAGTTCACAGATAATTTTTGCTTTAAAAATGCAAAGTTAAAAACAAAAAAAAATCATTTAGTGTAACGCATATGTCTATGTTTCATTTGAATCTGTATATGCATTAATAGCATGTTAGTATGTATACCATCAAGCCAATGCAACGGTAATTACTCGAAAATTTAAAAAATAATTGTTTGCAATTTTGATTGCATATGTTGGTAATTATAAATAATTTTGTACTTGTGAATGAAACAAAATTTTGTGCTTCAAAGCGTTAATAAATGAAACAGCTCAGCATTAGCAATGGTTTAATTGAGTATTTAAAATAAACACGCATAATCAAGTAATCCTTTATTTTCTTATTAGCTTGGGCTCATAAATTTAATCAGAAACCAAATTGATGAACTGCAAGACTAAGCAATAAGTTTCCAAAAGATATCAGATAAGCATTTCAGTGTAAAACCATTCATTTCATGGCATACATTTTCTCAAATTCGCTTCAGAAATTAAGTGAAGCATTTTATCTTAAGCAGATAAGTCTCACATTTGAAGACTTAGAAGTGCAAAAGTAATATGAATTAAAATGATATGAAAGTATATAACTTATAATATATTTTTATGTACTACAGATATATATACCATTAATGAATTATTTTTTCTTAGGGGCAAATACAACAAATTTCGTATCCTTTTATATATATTCATGAGAAAAATAAAGTTTAAAAGCTCGCCCTTGCATAAATGTTACTTTTTAATATTAAAAAAAATATGCAGATTAAAATATGTTATTCCTTTCATTAAACAATCTTTTGCAGATTAAAATAAGTTATTCCTTTTATTTAACAATCTTTTGTTTTGTAATCTCACATTATATTTCAGGGGGAAAATGTTTTAAACATTTCCTAAAACATATTGATATTATACTCTTATTTTTTATGAAAAGTTATCTCATTTGACAAAAAAAAAGTTGTCTTATCGAACAACACAAGCTTTATTGTAAAAATTAATTCTCTTTTGGAACTATTCGCTTGTCACTAGACACAAATTTTATTTCTTTGTTTAAAAATATACCTTTTTTAGAATAGAAATCTTTAATTCTCATGCAAATATCTGATAATCTTATTTTTTTATTTCCTGCGTGGTTTTTAAAATTATGTATTCGTAATTTAGAAAAAAAATATTTTAAATAACTAGCAGTGCAATTCATTAAGCTGTCGTTAAAAAAATACCTTTATGTTTCCCATAGATGTATTAAAAAATTTATCTGTTCTTTTTTTTGTTGTTGTTGTTGTTAAGACTGTCTCCAAAATCCCACGCAAGATTAAACTTTTTTTTTTTTTTTTAGTTAACATCTTTTTTTTACTAGACGGAAAAGTAACTATTATAAATAACAAACACCTTCCTTATATTTAAAGAAACAAAACAAAAGACCTCCCTTTGCCGTATCATACCTTGCTGTAACATTTTAAATCTTTCCGTCAGAATAGAAATGCAGTATGATGTATCACTTTGTCCCTTGACAAACAACTACCTGTTATCTTTTTATTTAGTACATGGTTTATAAATCCTATGCAAGTTATTTTTACCAGCAAAACTTTACCAGCAAACATTTGACACATTTTATTTTTTTCCACAAAACTAGAATGTAACTAAACACGAGAAACACGTTTTCTTATACTTAAAGAAACGTTGCTCACTTCGCTGGACCTTTTTCTTATCTCATATTTTACAATAGCATTTCTAAGCCTTACGAGCAGTACAAATGTTGTTAATTTGTATATATGATGGTAAAGGAATTTTAGTAGAATGTCTTTTTTGACAATGTGATTAAAGTTGTTTGAAATAATTTTTAAGCCACGGTTTATTGCTGTCCTTTGCAGATTTTTCTAGATGTTTCTAGATATTCTTTCGAACACATAACGATCTATTTGTACTGGTGAAATTTAAAGTGTAGTGAATCAGTTTAAGTAAAAATTAATTTTGACTTCAGTGAGAAAATCTAGGCAGAATTTTCTCTGGTCAACTGTTCTGACAATTTTTAAAATATAGTTAATTCATCGTTAATGCACTAGTGTTAAATATTTGACTCTATATATGAATTTGTGTATTATCAACTCGAAGTGTTGATGATGACATGAATAACATTTAAAATTATGCTATCATGAACACGCAAGGGTTTTTTATTATTATTAACAGAAGCAAGTGCTTATCATTTGATATTCAAAACACACTATATTTTGTGCAATATTTATATTCTAAACATTCTGTAATTTCAATAAATTAACAAGAGAAAATTTTAATTAATTTTAGAATGGCGTTTAAAAGCTCACCTCTCAATTGAATGTTTAACGTAATTTTCATTTTTAATAAAATCTGCAAACAAAGAGGTTTTTTTCTTTTTCGGTGTGTGTTTGAGATTGTTAAATGGTGGGGAAAATGAATAGTCAGTCCGATTGGCAGCCAAAAACTTTTATTTCTAGGTAACAACAGTCATATACATCAGAGCAACAAAGCAGTTTTAAAGCAGATATGAAGTGAAAGCGGGGAATACAGCTTACAGAGTCGATTATCACTTCAAAACATGCTTAAAAGTCCCGTTTAGTCTCCGGGATAGACTTTTTACTGTCCGGTCATGTTTCTAAAATATTCCAAGCTCTACTATTGGACAGTATTTAAAATGACGTAACATCTCATAATGCTCTGATTTTACAAGGGAATGAATGGCGTGATGTGACGTGAAGCTTAAGATGCTTATTTATTCTCTGTTTACTTCATTTCCATTGTAAAAATTTTTCCAGAAATATCCTCGAGGTTTTCCCACCAGAACAGGATTTGATAATTAGTTTTGTTTACGCGTTGTTTATTGCCTTCCCCTTGGTGACGGCACGACTTTCCTAATGGAATATCATGGTATTAAGTTTTAAGTTGTTAAAAGAATGCATTTTCAAACAATTATGAGGAATAAAACGCAGTGTGTCTGAAAGTGGCTAAAAGAACAAGATAATAGATTTTAATAGACAGAACTTGTAAGTTAATTACACATACATACATTATAATCGTGATTGTTTATAAAATATGACCAAGTTCTGTTGCAAGAAGATATTGCTTTCAAAATTTCAAGTCCTTATATCTAATGTATCTTCAGTACTATCCTAACATTTCTGAAATTAAAGGGTAAGATGCATTAAAGTGATGGTCTACAATCTCGGAAGTTCTAGCATCGCTTTGCGAGTATTTAAATAGAGAGTACATAGTACGTTGCCTATTAACATGCTTTTAACAATAGGCGATTCTCAACATTCCGAGCTAGTTTAATCACAGAACATACAGTGCAGCGTTCAGATTGAAGTTCAATTTCAGGGTTAATTCCTTGACCATTATAAATTATTGTCCTATGCTATCGGTTAATGCTTACTCCCATTTGAATAAATGTCATTGTTTACATATCACATAATTATCATTTTTTCTTCATTTGTGCTTTAAAAATAAAACAATATTCTCTATAAGTTCCAGGAAATTCAAATTTAAATCTAGCAAACACATGTTCATGATAATTATTTCCACAAAAAACCTATTAAAGCAGTATTTTATAATCCAACGGAGGAAAAAGCAAAAGCAAAATTACGCAAAATCGCATAAAAATTGGGGAAAAGGTGGATTCTGAGAGTTTTAAAGTTGAACATTGTCCTTTTTTTTTTAACATATTTGAGTATAATTTCAAGACGAATGATCAAAATGATATATGTGTGGATTTGTTGCCATGCAGACAAACAAACAAGTTTTAGTTTTTATCTATAAGGATAGAACATAAAAAAAAGAAATAGGCCAAAAAAGAAACAAAGAATAGAACAAAAAAGTTATTGAATTCAATATGTTTTGCACCTTTTAATGGGTAATTATTTTATAACTCTTGCATTTCTATAATGCACAAAATTATACAAGAAGGAAATGCCACGCACTTTTAATACATTGCAAGCCACTCTCTTGAAAGTTTGTATGACTTGCCCAGCTTCACTCTAGAAACAACTAACTAATCGCTCGAGCGTCAACCAGGAGTTTAATTCCACACCGAGCCAGTCGGAGATTCTTAATCCAAGATAATAACTGCCGCGAAAAGATATTTTTCTTCAAAGACCCTTCAGAAATGAAATGCTTCTCCTCTTACTAAATATACAGACTTACAGCAATGTTCGCTTTTCCAAAGCATTAATATTAGTTATTCTGAGAGTATAGAACAGCGTTTCCAGATGATGATCATGTAAGGTGCCTGCCTAACTTCATAGTGGATATTTTTGAACATCGTAAAATGGCCTAATCTTTTGCATTATGTTACATACTATAGTTGCAAAATAAATATCTGATGTAGATACCCCATGACTTCTTTGAACATCTATTAAATTATACACATTTTTGAAGAACTTCATTTTTGATGGACTATGAGTTATGTTTAAAGGCAAACGTTGAAAAACTTTTCTCTTGAATGGTAGTTATATCTATGAATCTGAAAAGAAAGAAAACATACGAACTAACGGAACTTTTATTAATTGCTTTTGAATGAAGGAAATTAAGTTAACGAAAGAAAAAAATAAAACTTAAAGCCTCAATAAATATAAATAAATCAGTATCTGTGCCACTAGAATATACGTGAATACTTGGCTTTACCGCTCTGCCTTGATTCTGAAGTAGTAGGCAGTGCGTATAAATATGTAAATAGCTCAAAAACTCATGTTAATTGGCTCAGATCATTAATAACCTATCCTACGTGTTTATTAGCTTGGTCGACGCTTTGAGCTCCGGTGAAGGTTGTAAAGTAGCTAGATTATCTAACAAATTTTGGATACCGATATTAACAGTTGTAAACAATCTTATAGGGTCGATTGTCAGTCCTCAATGAACCTGAACCAGAACCGGTAGCTCAGTTCCCAGATCCAAGTCCTTTGTGATTTGAACTTCAGTAGATTGATGATTTAATAATGCATCATACTCTTGTATCCATACTAATATACAGGGTACGGAAAAAGCACTCAAAATACTGGTGTTAAGCGTTAAAATTAAATAAAAACTATATGAAAAACACCCATAAAATGATACTTATAGCAAGGTACGATCGTTTTGACAGAAAACCTATTCATTCTTCATCAGTCAAAGCCCTTCGTCTCACAAATCGGTGGGAACTGAAAAAAAATAATTTGTATATAAATAAATTTATCAAGTGATGTGTAAAATAATACAAAAAAACTAACCAAATTCGCTGAGTAATGCAAAACCTATCAAAAAGCCGAGCTTTTGGACCAATCAGAATAGACTTCGCAAACAAACATTTTGTGGCCAACTACCTCCCTCTATACGACTAATTCAACATTAAAAACAGAAATGATGCGGCCAAAACACTGAAAGTTTCAAAGAAATCAGATTGCCTGATTGGTCGGTATAGGCTCAAAAATTGCACCCGTACGGCGGCGTTTGGCCAAAACAAGCAAGGACCTAAGTCAGCATATATTGGGTTGGAAGATCTTGGAGAGATGTTTTAGAACTAGATATAGTTATGTGCCATATATCAGGTAAAACTGGTCTGATCCGCGTATACTTATGCACATTGGAAAAGTGGCAAATCAAGCTGCACTTTTGTGAAGAAAATATCGCTAGTCACCACTGGTGTCAAAAGTTATAACGTTTTAAGAATGAGAGTAATTAAGGATGAAATTCAATACGTTTTAACTTATTTTATCGAAAAGGGATAAATACAAAGCAAGCAGCCAAGAAAATTTGTGGTAGTTTATGGTGATAATGCTCTATGAGAGAGGACAGCTCGCCATTGGTTCCTTTGTTTTTTTTTTCTTGAAATTTCGAGGTCATTGATGCACCTTGCTCTAGCTAGCCTATGGTCTATGAATTCGTGCAAAAAAGTTGAGCAATATCGGCATGTAAGCAGCTGTGACATTAGTGAGGAATTGAATTTTGACCACAAAACCCATTTAAATCATTTGAGTAAGTATGGATGCACAAAGAATCTCGATGATTGGGTGTTGCATGAATGATCCCATAAAAATTTCATTGACCGAGTTTCCATCTACAAATCAATACTGAAAAGCAATATAATCGATCCATTTTTAAGCGAATGTCTACGGGGGACGAAAACTGAATCACATACGACAGTAATGTAATAAAAATAATAATGGTCCAAGCGAGATGAGTTTTCGCAAACTATTACAAAGCCGAGTTTGACACCAGAGAAAGTCAGTTAGGCTCAGTATTTGGTAGGATTGGAAAGAAGTCGTTCCTACCAAATCCTCGCGCAAAAATGGTGAATTTGCTGCCTCCAGATCAAACTATTGATTCCGATATCTTATTGTCAATAATTATCGGATTGCAACAAGCAATTAAAAAAATAGCCAGAATTGACAAGATAATAATAGAATTGATCAGTTGTGTTCCCTCATTACAACGCGAGAACCGATCACATCTTTCATGACCGGAAAAAATTGAGTGATCTTGGATCTATCCGTGATCCAAGAGTCTGATCTGACCCTGGTCAGATCTTTTGGAGAATGGCAACTTCTGTGTATTGGACTGCTGTGGAACCGTGAACGATAAAGATTCATCCATAGAGGGCAAAGGAAAGGGGAGTCACAGCGAGCATGATTAACGTAAGGGTGAATGGGGTAGTTGCCTCGAACCCACAATGAAAGAAAACGATCAAAATCAAAAAATGGTTTTAGAAAAATGTGTGAATTGGGCGTGTGATACATATACTCGTATTCGACCCCCACCTCCACCCCACACTTGCAAATAGCCTCCCTCTTCTGTAAAAGCACTCTATGAAGCACCTATGTTTGTAAATTATTATTTATGGAATATCAAACTAGCGCACCTGCTACAAAACCATAAAAATTATAGAGGAGGAAGGAGGGGGGCTTCATGGGGAAAGAGGGACTATACCTAAGCAGGGCCGGATTACCCATTAGGCTGAGTAGGCTTTCACCTGTGGGCTCCTACCATTTTAGAGGCCTGCGTTAAAATTTAGAAGGGAAAAAAATATAATCAAACATTATTAAAGCTATTTGAGTGTTAATATTTATACAGTATATGTATATGTAACTCTGAGAAAATAATTCTGATTCATTATTGACTTCGTACACAAGAAACACTTTTTGGCATTGTACACTTCTTAATTGAAATTTGAATGAATGTGTGCTAGAAAGTTTGAAGCTGACTATTTAGCTTGAATTTTTATGTGCACATTTCAGTGATACCTTGCATTAGATGGATGTATATTTTGCAAATTCAATAAGGAGAACTTTTAGCACTATGTTTACACGAACGGGCTATGGTAATCATAAGAAGGCTTATAAACAAAATACCCTTCGTACCCCAGTCATCACAATCATATTTTATACAACTTTTTTCCGTTCTGAATAAAAATTAATTTTCGTATATTGTTGCACAAATATCATCAGAATAAATTTCAAATAACATAATGCGTTATGGTTTTAGTTTATAAAATGAATAATATGTATCCATTTAGCCAAAGCGTCTCTGACTTACCAATTGCTAGTGTGCTAGTTTAATTTGTTTTGATAATTGTTAAGGTAATCTGGAACAATTTTCCAAATAGAAGGGTGATTTAGAGCGCAGTGGAGTTTTTATATATGTTTTAAAAATAATATGGCGTAGACTATGATTTCGAATTAGATTTCATTCATTTTGTTTCCATTTTTCATATTATTGAGTATTCTTAAAAATTGTCTGTAAATATCTACAATAATTCAGAGTGATAATTTTGGCATTGTATATCTGTTTCTGTGTTATTCCACTTTTAAATTTAAAGCACGATTATATTTTATACAACTTTTCTCCGTACTGAATAAAAATAAATTTTCATATATTATTGCACAAATATCATCAAAATATGTTTCAAATAGCATAATTCATTATGGTTTTAGTTTATAAAATGATTACTATGTGTCCATTTTGCCAGGAGCGTCTCTGATTTGCCAATTGCTTATGTGCTGGTTTAATTTGTTTTCATAATTGTTAAGGTAATCTGGAACGGTTTTCCAAAAAGAAGTGCGATTTAAAGTGCAATGCAGATTTTATATGTCGAGTTTTCTATGCCAAGTTCCACACGAAGCCCCCCCCCCCGGCCTAGATCCCTCGCGCAGATAGTTCGCCATAACACCACATTTCAACATTTCTTTTCATTTTTAATGTTATTGAAAGATTATATGAGTATTCTTAGTTTAATGTAAAATGAAAGTTTTCAGTATTAAAATATTTATGAAGACCTAAAATAGTGTAGTCTCTGAATTTTGATATATTCTCGCACTTGGATTTCTTTGTTAAATCATTTTTAAATGTTAACAAGGATGATATTATTGAAAAATTAATTTTTTTCCTGCTGTGGAAATACTATGAGAATGAATTTAAAAGTATATTTTATTTATTTATTTGTTTTTGTTTTTACAATTCAAATCACGGAAATCCGTTTAATATGTATGTGTAGAAGAGAGGACTTGTAACTTTGTATGATGGTTTGTATATTATTTGATTTGCTTTAATACATGGAAAGGAAGTATTTATTACTTCGTTGCTTATATTTTTTTAAATAATTTTAAATGTAATCTGTAAAAAGTTGTCAAAAAATGTAATTTAAATGTGATCAGTTTTTCTGTCTTAAAGTAGTGCGACATTTAATTAAAGTCGATTCAATTTATGGGTATTTCATCATGTAGTAAAATAAAAAATACTATTTTATATCAGTAAAAATTATCTCTGATGAATGTTTGCAAGTAAATAAAATAATTCAGATTTTAGTATTTCGCCTCGTTTGTACTTCTAGGGTATTTTGAAATATTAGCTGGAGTAATGTTTTGCAGAACAGTTTTCCACATTTGACTGCATGCATTTTCTTTCCTATGAAATTATCATTAAATACATTTCGAAAAAGATTTTACTTGTTTTGCTGTTATTAACTTAATTAAAATTCAGTTGTTCTTTCAGAAGGGAGATTTGCTTTTTCTATATGTGTACTAAAGACTGATTCGATATCTTGAGTTCAAATACTTAATTTAAAAAATGAGTTCAAAAAATTTTTGAAAAATTTATTAAATGGAATTCCTTTTATTTTCATGAAAGTGTTATGTTAAAAAAGCACATTTTGAAATCTCAATTCTAAAGTTTCTGAACCCCTTAATTATACTGATGGAGAGAAGGATTTTGTGTCCCCCCGTCCACCTCCGTAAGGATACGAGCCCCCCCAATAATTTTTACAAGTCGGCGCCCGTGGGGATGAGCCACGTAAAATCTGTTCGTGGTTCCAATGTCATCCATACTGAAACAGTGCGGTTGCGGGTATAATAAGATATGGGTCTTTCATCAGGAATTCGTTCGAAATTAGGAGATCTCGCAGGGGGCGAATTTGGCTCACCTATTGGGTGCCTTCGTAATAAAGACATCAGCCCTTCCGGCCTCTCTAATAGCCAAAGCCCCTATGGATAGAGCTCGCCACTGAAAAAATAAATTAGTCACCTGAGAAGTCTGGATTTATGCAGTTTGCCTTTTTCCCAAATGTTGGCAACGGTTGCATAGTTTTCATAGTGACCTGCGCTGAGAGTGAGATGAAAATAAAAAGGAATTATATGGTTTTGGAAAGAAAGGCGAAAAAATCGCTAACAGTAAAATCTTGTATAGTTATTAAAGAATTAGAGGGGTAAGTACCCCATTAAGAAACTTGTTTAGTTTATTGGTGAGAAATGTTTGATTACATTTTTCCGAACCTGGGCACATTCCTGTACGTGTATAGGAGTTATTTGTAACCATTTCAAGATCACCAAATAACAAAATTAAATTGAAACGTAATTTTGACAACTTATGAGAAAATTATTTATATCGATATAATTTTTAGTTCAAGCAATGTCATTTGTTCTTTTTATCATTATTATTGTTGTTATTATTATTTACTTGTGAATGGCAACAGATAAACTCGGTTGTTTGAAATAAAAAGGGCGTTATGTTATTAAAAAGCGATGCGTGTTCTCCAGTTGAAAGCCATGAAATCTACGAAAACAGCTCAGATGTGATTTATACGTTAATTCACTTAACCTCGGCTAGCATAGAAATCTTTAAAACTGTTACAAAAAACCAAACTTTTTTTGCGTTAAGACAATCAAGAACACAGACTTCATATTCTCAGAGTAACTAATGGTACTCATGCTGTAGCGTATTAACCTAAATTTTTTTGAATTGCTAAATAATGTTCACTAAAGCTTTTCATCATATCTAGTATACCGAAATTTTATAGCAAAATTTTTACACCCTGTATATTAGTTGGAATATTGAAAAAATAATGAAATTATCAGCGGATTATTAGCTAATTCCAACGTTACCCAAACATATGAATAACTAAATCTAATTTGTCTTTCTGATCATTCTGATCATGAATATTCATTTTCAAACGTATGCCATTTAATTAACATATAGTCTTTTACATCTCTAAACTCTTTGGTATTGAATTAGCACGACACTGTGTCTAATTTTAACAAGTAACGATATCATTAATGCGTAATCCCTTTAAGAGCAATTTAACACATACATCATTGTCCATACTCGTGGGTTTATTATCTCAACGCTCGCCAAAATGGAGAACAACTAAATTCATCTTCGGAACAATGATGCCGCTCTGCAATTCATCACAAATATGATATTCGCATGGAAATGTTCCAAATTTAGTCGGCATTATTTTAAGTCTTCATACGAACCATTAGCGATATGCACTCCTGAATGCATTAAAGTAGATCAGAACAAAATGCTTTCATTGTCTCCAGATTTGATTATCATTTAAAAACTCGACTTGACTCAATTCTTGTTTTCTCGTGTGTAAAACAGTTAATGGCGATATATTTGAAAAAAGTCCATGCGAAATTATGCGTTCTCTAGCACATTTCGTAAGCTAAATATCAGACGCCCTCTCATTAACCCTTTAACGCGCAGTGTTCCCGCTCTGGAGACACCAAACTCTGACGTTTTGACTGTTGCCAGTCACGAAGGATAGATTTGATTTCTATAAAAATAGTTGCTGGTGACATAGCTCCACGAGAATCGTTTGATTTTTAGCACGTCATTTCCCGTAAAAAAATGGTCACGATTATTTTGAACAGCACTGACATCTGCTGAAAA
The DNA here is from genome assembly GCA_038373885.1 of Cheiracanthium punctorium. NCBI lineage: Eukaryota > Metazoa > Arthropoda > Arachnida > Araneae > Cheiracanthiidae > Cheiracanthium > Cheiracanthium punctorium. The sequence goes on from JAWZYV010012429.1 coordinate 59,282, forward strand.
ATGGAAGAATGCGAGAACAGCTGGATAGATTGCCCAATGCTGAAAAAAGGGTAGCCGTTGCCATCGCTCGACTTAACTACCAGCAAGATGGCGGACGAGCACAGCCAGCTGTCGTCGAAAACAGGGTCTCTAGATCTGTGGCACGCGATGAACGTTTCGATCGTCCGCCATCTTGCTGGTAGTTAAGTCGAGCGATGGCAACGGCTGCCATTTTTTCAGCATTGGGAAAGGGTTGCGCCTCAAAGGGCTAAGAATATATCTCATAATTGAATTTTAGTATTCATTTAAAATAAAATGTAAATATGAAGCTTTTTTAACAATTCACTATAATTTTGAAAATTGTTTAACGTTTTGGTTTTATCTGTTCACCAGTGTAAATAGGCACAGATTACTGCGGAATTTATCTGTTTTATCGTTTTGTAATTTAATATGGGCCCTATTGAAAATGGTGTATGTGGCATTCGTAGTTCTTTTACAGTAGCACCCGAAAGAAGTCCAATACGTGACACTCTGTGGACAGCCATTGCTAAAAGCTTATTTTAGAGAGATCTTCATCTGTTTCAAACAAAACAAAATTGTTAAATGCCATTGAGATCCACAAAATATTGCTCTCCAATGACAACTATGTAGCATTTATAGTTCTTTTACAAGAGAAGTCAAAAGAATTCCAATATATTACGGTAGATAACACACAGCTGTTATTAGTTAAACGTAAACTAATGATACAATCACAAATAGCAACAATCACGTTGTATCTTCGTTAGAATAACATATCAGGAAAAAGAATATTACTCCCTTCCAAGTTTGTTTTTATTTACCCACTCTTTTAAAGTCGTCATCATCGTCATTTATCACCTACTTCAAGGAGTAGACAAGGCACTTGTTCCAGCTTCATTGGTCTAACCACATTTTTCTCGGTCAACCACGGTCTCTTCTGCTCTGCTTCCAGCATAGCTCAAAGCAACCCTAGGGAGACTTGTACCTGTCATGCATTGCACTTGGTCTTTCCATTTGGCGCGGTAGTCTTTCATTCTCTCACATAAATTGAACATTTTTCCAATTCCTTTCCAATGTCTTCGTTTCGAATCTCATCGGTGATTGTGCATCCCTTTACTGATCTTAGATGGCTCATTTCCGTCGCCTGAATTCTACTCAAATCCTTGTTCTTTAGGGACCATATCTCCGAGTCATAGAGTAGGACAGGTGTTGCCATGACTTCATAAAACTTTGTTTTTCCTTTTGGCTTTTCTTGCCGAAGGGTTCTACCCAAAGTGCCTCACAATCATTGGAATTTACTTTTTTTAAATATACATCTCATTTTCACAACATATCCCAGGTAGTTGAAGTGTCATACTTATTCTGTAACTTCACTCTCTGTGACAATTTTGGAACGAATTGATTCAAGTGCCCCTGAAAGCCTCTATCTTGGATCTTTTTTAATCGGAATTTTCATTCCATAATCTTGATAAATTCTATGGAGATTATTTTCTGCAGGCCGTCCTCGTTTTCCTAAATAATGCGATCTTGATCATCTACCGACAGTAGAAGTAGCTGTAGAAAGCGTAAATAAAATTACACTGCTGGCCATCGTAAATGCAACACCCTGAAGGAAGCATGCAAATAATATGAAATTTACAACATGCATTAGCTGAGGTGAGATATGCAAATGATTAGAATTTCAGCGCAGACGCACATCAAGCGCGCCTGTGGCGCCACCTCAAAGCGCTATTTAAGGCTTGGAGATTTCGACGGTTTCAAGTACAGCAATTGTGTTTTTCTTGCTTTTTTTTCAAAAAAACGATAAATTATGCCTCGTAGGAAACAACGATCATCTTTTGATCAAGTATCCGAGTTTGACAGAGGAAGGATAGTGGCATACCGAGATTGTGGGTTATCTTTCAGGGAAATCGGTCGTCGTATTGGACGAAACCAAACAACTGTGATGCGGATATGTGATCGTTGGGTGCAGGAGGGTACGACGGACAGACGTGATCGACCGCATCGACCTCAGTGCACCACGTCACGTGATGACAGGCAGATTGTACGCATGGCAGTGACGGACCGCTCAGTCACATCACGAACCATATCACAGCAGATTCAGTCTGTAACGCATCATCCAGTGTCTGCGCGTACCATTCGACGTCGTTTACAGCAGAATGGTCTGTCCGCAAGACGTCCGTTGCTTTGTCTACCTCTGACGCGGAACCACAGACGTCTCCGCCGCCAATGGTGCGATGAAAGAAGGATGTGGACGACAGAATGGAATGAAATTCTCTTTACTGACGAGTCACGCTTCTGTATGCAACACCACGACGGTCGGATTCGAGTCTGGAGACACCGTGGAGAGAGGATGCTGAACAGCTGCATTATGCACCGTCACACTGGTCCTGCACCGGGTATTATGGTATGGGGCGGTATCGGATATCTCTCTCGCACTCCTCTAGTACGCATTGCCGGTACTTTAACCAGCCAGCGCTACATCTCCGAGGTCTTGGAGCCAGTTGTCCTTTCTTACCTTCAGGGCTTGCCAACAGCCATATTTCAGCAGGATAATGCACGGCCACACGTGGCACGCATTGTCCAAGGGTTCTTCGTCAATCACCAGATTGAATTGCTTCCCTGGCCGGCGCGCTCTCCGGATCTTTCGCCGATAGAAAACATGTGGTCCATGGTTGCTCAACGACTGATCCAGAGTTCATCCCCAGCTGTCACACCAGATCAACTTTGGCAACGTGTGGAAGCTGCTTGGTCTGCTGTACCCCAAGAACACATTCAAAGTCTCTTTGAATCAATGCCGAGGCGTGTGGCAGCTGTGATCTCCAACAACGGCGGCTACTCTGGGTACTGATTTTGGCAGGAACCACGCTTCATAGAATGCTGTAAATTTAATCATTTGTTACTTGGTCAACATGTTATCTACACAATAAATTTTGTTGTGATATCTCTTGTTTTTCTTGGTGTTGCAATTTGGGTGGCCAGCAGTGTATTTATTGCCAGTAGATAATTATAAGGCATTTCAACATCTCTGAATTATCCTTCCTCGGAATTAAAATATATAAATATTAAAAGTGAAAGCAGTAAAGGACCTTCAAACAATGAAGAATTAGCTTTCGCAATATATCTCACAGTTTTACCGAATTACGAACAACAGTAATTTGAAGCCATAGATTTTGGCATTACCGAATAACAGTAATTTGAAGCTATAGATTTTGGCATTTCTTATTTTTCTCTATTGTAAGAAGTTATTAAAAGTTATTTTTTGTTTCTCAAACAATAGCTAATGTAGTTACAATGTATGTCATTTTAACATATGAAAACCGTTCAAAATGCTTTTGGAGCGTTTCTGATTTTCTTAAAAAACTAAAAGCATATCCAACACAACACAGCAAAAAGAAAAAGTTGGTCGAAATCTTGTTACACTGACGCCATTATCGTATCTGTCTCAAGAAGGATTCATAGTTGTAATGAAAGAAAATTAATTTACTCTTTGTGATCACTTTGCTTTTCCGTACATTTTCAGAGATTATTTCTAAAAATAATTAACGCATAAATAGTTTCAAATAAAAATCTTTTTAGAAAGATTTTAGTATATATACGTAATAAATTTACAATCAATAAATTGAGTGATAGAATCTAACGCTTTTCATTTATCGGCATTTTTAAATTTCAGCCACTTTGCCATTTTTTACGCGATTTCACGGCGTGTTATTGTCGTGGAAACAATGTAAATAGAAAAATCAAGATTAGAATTCCCCGCCCACGCCTCAACTTCGGTGCAAACGTCAGACAGTAGATCAAACAGTCTGAACCAATGAACTAAGTTGAGCTTCACGTATCGCCTCCAATGGCAGACAAGTCGCCGCCTTAGTGGTCAGATATATATATATATATATATATATATATATATATATATATATATATATATATATATATATATATATATAACTATATATATATATATATATATATATATATATATATATATATAACTATGTCTGGATTTCTATCTGCTGGATGTGTCTACTCATTCCTCTTTTTACATAAGATTTTAAGTTCATTGTTTTGCTCATCTATCATTCCATGGATACTTAGAATTTTGTATTTGCCAAGTGGATGCTACGTTGATTCGTAAGTTATGGCTTTTACTATATATAACTATATATATATATATATGTATCTTAGTATATATATAATATATAATGATCTTAGTATCTATGTATACACTTGTATATATATATATATGTATAATGCAAATGTAGCACTTTACAATCAGATAATTGATGATGTGAATTAAGATTGTTCTTCCATGAATATATTTTTGTTAAAGTTTTAATTTCTTTTATATAAAAATCTATTTATCATGACATGTTCTTTTTTATTTTCAATTTAATCCTTTTAAAACAAAACTTATGACTTTTGAAACTCCACTGACGCCTAAAAACAATAAAATGTCTGACTCGAGTGTAAATTATCTAACACATAATAATTTTTTCTGCACTCGGTCTATGATTTTAAACAATGCATTATTATGGAAGACAAATTTTAAAGAGGTTATAATAAAATGAGCAGTATGATGTTTTATATAATATGCGGTACTTTGCAGTTTGAAGTTGTTTCGGATATTTCTCTCCCAAACTAATCCTGTCTCTTCAAGACTCATTGTCTTTAAAAATGTGTGGCTTTCTCTTTATCCGCAGTTCATTATTACAAAATTTACATGATTTTCATTACAATCATAATATATTGATGTATTATATATATATATATATATATATATATATATATATATACATATAAAATAAGTAGATAAGCAAAAAGAAAAAAAATACAATAGAAAAATATAAAAATACAATAACAGAAATATATAGATATACATATCTATGTAATATAGACTATGAGCAATCAATAAATCACTCATAAAAACAATAAACAGATAATCAAAGAAAAAAAGGCAACACAATACGATAATATAAAAGAATAAGAATATAGATTTATACATACATTTTTCCAGTGATATTAGTTTCAACGCAAGAAAAGCAACTCTCGTAATAATAATATACCATTTTCAGCATTATTTTATTCTCTATGACAGTAAGAGAGTGAAAATATAGTAACTTAGCCGTCGTTTAGTATTTTTATGTACGATAGCAATTGGCCACGATTATGAAAAATTATTTATTTATTTATTAAACAAATGCTGCACACAAATTAGCCTTGATTTACAGATTTTCCGATAGTGGTCAACCGACCTAATGATTTACATTTTACATAACGCCTGCTCTCCAACAAACCTGAGAAATTACAGCTGTTGGCCCGAACAAGCCGAATCCCCGGGCAAAAACTCAGTATGATTATTACATTACAGATATATATTTTTTGCATAATTAACAGGCCCACAAATAAGAAATAAATCAGACCAACAGAGAAAAACAGCCATACACAACCTCGCCAATAATTTCCAAATACACAGTTAAAACCACTTTCTGCAGAGCCCATGTCCAAATGTTCGGCCGTCATAGTCTGACAAGAGTCATAGAGAGTGCATTCTGGGGTATCGGATACCTTTATGCGAAAGAGATGAGACCTCCGGCAGTCATTACCTTGTCTGTTTTATTTTCATGGATTATGGGGGCTTAGGCACATCTGCTTTTAAAGCATTTAATACCAACCCCAAATCCAAATTAGTTCGATAGCAGCAGTACCGGCCAAGGGTGTTAATTTCTACCACAAGCTCCCGAAAAGTTCATTTCTACCTCATTCGGGAGCCGATAGATGGCAGCACTACCGATCGTAGCGGAGGGGGGGGGGTTCTTGATTCTGAAGCAAATAACAAATAGCAGACCCCAAGGCTTAGTTTGCTAACCCCAGAGGTATCGTTTTTGTACGGAAACTTCGAGGTCATTTCGACGACGACGTATTTAACGAGTCCCAGTCGCCATGAGCGAGCACGGCGACCTTAGGTGGGTCCCAGGATCGAGCCCCCAACCTTCCGGCTACGAGAACGACGCCTCTCCCAACCGGGCTACAGCGGCCCTAGTCATGGCCTTGCAACAATCTAAAGCCAGCGTAATCTGCCAATTCTCGTTTTTAGATGCCTCTACGGCTCCTAACTCAAAGGGCACAGCTTTAACAGATTAAGCATTGCCCAGGGTGAATCACGAAGAGGCCTGCCACGTTGAACTCCTAGTGAAAAATTAACTTTGTTCGGTTTTTTAAATTCTTCAGTTTGAAACCGAAGATGAAAATGAACTTCAAGTTTGCCTTAATGAAAACGCGCTTTTTAAATTTAGAATAACAAATCATTAATAACAGCAATATATGACTTCAAAGTCATAATGTGTCACATCTGTATCTCTCACTGATATAGATAGTTTTATATCTATATATACTACTAGCTGGAGGCCCCGTTCATCGCACGGGAATGAATAGATTTTTTATGTTACGGTTTGTTGTAATGAATATTTATCATAATAAATAGGTATAGAAAAATGGATATCTCATAAATATTACCCGTGTTCAATAATCATGCTTATAGAATTTCATGGCGATCGTTTGAGCGGTGAAGAAGATGATTCGGCACAGCGCCATCTACTTTCAAAGCTATTGCAAAATAGATAGCATCAAAATATTCTTCTGTTCAAATGTCTATGTGTACCAATTTTCATAGCAAACAATTTAACGGTCAAGATACGCTGTAGTGCCATCTAGTGCCGAATAAAAATAATAATACGCTAGAGCGCCATCAATAGGCGAGTTATAGCAAAATGGATAACGCGAAAATATTCTCCGTGTTCAAATATGTATGTATACCAACTTTCAGAGCGGTCAGTTGACCGATCAAGAAGTTGATTACTGCAGTGCCATCTAGTGGCGAGTTAAAGTAATAATGTGCTGCAGTGCCATCTAGTGGTAAGCTATAGCCAAATGACTACGAAAAAAATATTCTCTCTCATATGTGTAAGTATACCAATTTTTAAGGTGATCAATTTTCAAGGTCGAACGATTTTGAAGTTGTTGCACTGCATCGCCATGTAGCGGCAAGTCATAGCAAAATGGATGGCGTAAAAGTATTCTCCGTGCTCAAATATCCGTATGTACCAATTTTCATCGAAATCAGTTAAACGGTATTTTCATAGAAAGCGGTTGAACGGTACAGCAGAATGGATGAAGCGAAAATATTCTTCCCGTTCAAACATCTATATTTACGACTTTCCATGGCGATTAGTTGAATGGTCCTGAAGTTATTGGTTTGTAGTAACATCTAATGGCAGCAAAATGGAGAACGCCAAAATATTCTCCCTGTTCAAGTATCTATCTATACCAGTTTTCATGGCGATCAGTTGAACAGTCTTTATATGCTGCGAGTTACAGCAAAATGGATAACACGAAAATATTCTCCATGTTCAAGTATCTGTATATCAATTTTCATAGAGATCAATTGTGTGGTCAAGAAGTTGGTGCCCTGCATTGCCATCTAGTGACGAGTTAAAGTAATAATGTGCTGCAGTGCCATCTAGTAGTGAGTAACAACTAAATGAATAGTCAGAGTATATTCTCCATGCTCAAATGTGTAAGTATAAAATTTTTATAGCGATCGGTCCAATGGTATAGAAGTTGATGCGCTGCAGCGCCATCTAGCGGCAAGTCACAGCAAAATGGATAGTGTAAAAATATTCTCCATGTTCAAATATCCATGTGTACCAATTTTCATCAAAAACGGTTGAACGGTATTTTCATAGCAAGCGGTCTAACGGAATAGAATTCGACGCTCTGAAGCGCCACCTAGCGGCAAGTTATGGCAAAATGGATTAAGCAAAAATATTCTCCGTGTTCAAATATCCATACGTACCAATTTTCGTCAAGATAGGTCAAACGGTATTTTCATAGCAAGTGGTTGAATAGAATTCGACATTTGCAGCGCCACCTAGCAACAAGCTAGAGGAAAATGGATAGTGTAAAAATATTCTTCATGGTCAAATATCCATGTGTACAAATTTTCATCAAAATCGCTTGAACGGAATTTTCATAGCACGCAGTTAAACGGAATACAATTCGACGTTCTGCAGCGCCATCTAGCGTCAAGTTACAGCAAAACGGATAATATAAAAGTATTGTACGTCCTCAAATATCCATGTGTACTAATTTTCATCAAAAACGGTTGAACGGTATTGTCATAACAAGCGGTCCAATGGAATAGAATTCGACGCTCTGCAGCGCCACCTTGCGGCAAGTTATGGCAAAATGGATTGTGTAAAAATATTCTCCGTGTTCAAATATCTATACGTACCAATTTTCGTCAAGATAGGTCAAACGGTATTTTCATAGCAAGCGGTTGAATAGAATTCGACGTTCTGCAGCGCCACCTAGCGGTGAGCTAGAGGAAAATAGATAGCATAAAGTATGACAATATATATTTCTCCATGACATAAAAGACTTAAGTATACCAAATTTCATGGTGATTGGTCAAACGGTTTTGGAGTTTTTCAACGTCATACAAACACACATACATGCACACACACACACATACCCACAAACGTTCATTTTTATAAATATACTAGCTGAAGTACCCGTCCTCGACGGGTTAGTGAATGAAAATTTCTAAAAAACAAGAACTTTCGTCAGCATTGTAGGAGTACACAGAATGGATGTAGTATGTTGCCAAAGTAAAGAAAGCGAAGTTATAATTTTCATGTATTGTTAAAATATTACAGGTTAGAGAGTAACTAAGTAATATCATTTCATTCGCTTTAGTCGTAATTATGTGATGCGCGAACGAATATTTACGCATATTGAAATAATTGTCGCAAAATCTCAAAATCTAATTAATATTTTGAAAAATTTGAAGCCTAGAATTTAAGTTGAGTGACAATCTATCATGTCACCCAAATTCGTTTCATTCCCTGCAGTCTTTATTTCGTGATGCTGGAACCAATTTTCAGCATTTTAAAACGATTTTCGAAAAATCTCAAAATGTAAGCAAAATATTTTTAAAATTAAACGCCTATAAATTAAGATTAGCAACTACCTATCATATCACTCAATTTCGTAACATTCGTATTAGTCGTTATTACGTGATGTTTGAAGAATTATAAACGTATTTTGAGAGAATTTTCACAAAATCTCAAAAATCTAATAAAAATGTTTAAAAAAGTGGACTCCTATAGTTTATGTTGAGCAACCATCTATCATGTGACCAAATTTCGTATCATTCGCTTTAGTCGCCATTACGTAATGCCAAAGATTCACTCAGTTTTAAACGATTTTCGCAAAATCTCGAAATCTGATCGATTTTTTTTTAATTAGATGCTAACAGTTTAAAGTGAGTGACCACCTATCATTTCACCAAATATCATTTTTTCACCTTTGCAGTTATTACGTCATGTGCGAATACAAATTTACGCAGTTTGAAATGATTTTCGCAAAATCTCAAAATCTTGTCAAGATTTTTTTTTAATTCGACGAATATGTTTTGAGTGAGCACCTATCATGACACCCAATTTCATATCATTCGCTTCAGGCGTTTTTACGTGATGCTTGAACAAAAAAAGCGTCACGGACAGAATGGACAGACAAACTTTTTTTTGAGGGTCGCATCGGATTCCCGGGTGCTTGAAACGGATAGAAATCGCAAAATTTTTGAATTCCAAGAAAGGTACAGACAAAAGTCTAATTTTATTTATATAGATAGATTCACACTCACTTCCAAAAGTTAAGCACGGAGCGGTAAAATGTGAAAAAATGGGCAAGTACTGCTTTGATTGACACGAAATGCTGCAAGTAAGTAACTCTATGTTTATTCTTGAAACAAAACAAAAAATTACAAACAAAGATAAAAAAAAAATATTGAATTTTTATAGATTATAAGATGACGCTATATTTGCGTCATTAACAAAATGTTGTTTAAATGCAAATCAGACAAGTGATGTTCTCGGGTCGATTGAGTCTGTCTTGCTCCCTCCAGGCCCTTACTCGCTTATCATCAGATTGTAAGGCAAATCTGGACTCATCTATTAAAATAACGTTGTCCAATCAGACACAGTCCAATTCACAAGCTGGTGGCACCATTTTAATCGTGCCCCTCTGGACTGGACAGATAAAGGAACACAAGCTCGTGGTACCCGAGCCTACCCTAGTAGCAATAACCCATCCGTCGATGAGAGGCGGGTGAGTTAAATCCGAGGAGAAGGAACAATGGCCGATCACGGCTTTTCATCCAAAAAAAAGGGGAAATTTCATCGGCAACTGGTACAAAATGTCCGCTCGGGAAGCCATAAAGACGATCATCGTTTCCCGATGACTCCGATGAAATAACGAAAAGAAACCGATAAACTGTTTAAAATATATTTGTTAAAAAATAAACGACTGGCAGCAAAATTTTCAAAAAATGTCCGTTCTGTTTATTATGTTTTCGTTTTTTGTATGCTAAATTTCCGTTTTTCTGGAAAAAAAAAAAAAAAAAATTCTTCCTCCACCGGGCCCGAACCATGAGCGTACTGATTACGAGATAAGCGCGCTGCCCCTAGACCATCGAATCTTGTCATGTGTAAGGCAAAGTGTGAAGTACCGGTTATTTTAGTCTCAGATTGGGACTTGGGTGAAATTTTGACAAAGTGTTATTCAGCTATTATTAATAATAGTCAAATTATTCGATTGGTAAGAAATTAATTTCACTTTTTACCAATGTATATAAGTAGCAACAACATTCATAATTAATAATTAAAAAACAATATTGCCAATTGTATAGGAATTTTAGTGTGATTTTAACTTTCATATTTCTTGGATAACTTTTAAAAATTAAATGATTTCTCTTCTTGCTGTTTACATTAAAGAGGTTTCAAAAGAGTTGCTCATTGTAATGAAGTTTCCGTTTTTCTTATAATGCAGCTGAGGCTCAAATAGATTTTCTTTTCTTTTTCAAGGGGGGATACCACCCCCCTGCCCCCTCCCAACCCCAATACAAGAAATTTGAAGTAAATTATGCGATTAATTCAAGAATTGTTCAAAATTTTCCTTAAATTATGCAAAGGCACATCTAAATTACGCAAATATTTATAGGAATTTGGGTAAAGTGTAAACCACTGGGGACACCTGCAAGGCCCGTTGACTATAGAGCTGCATTTTCGGATAAGATATTGTTTTTCGGCGAAACTGCTCGTCTAGATCACTTCTATCCATGAATAAAAATTCATCTATTGCAGATAAACAAAAGTGCACTTGTCGATGACTGAATTCGACGAGTCGATGAGTTAGCGATGAGTCGATGAACGACCGAGCAGAAAACAAGCAGTCATTGCTACTAGGGTACAGACCATTCATATGTAGCCTTCGATGGACAGTAGTGGCAGATATCTTACAAATGGCCACTTCAAGCATAAATGTCGCACGTGTGGAGGTCGACTCCACTTGGCTACAATAGTAATACAGTGAAACCTCTCTGAGCGGCCACCCCATAGTACCGATAATATTTGGCCGCTCTCAAGGGTTTTATTTACTACTATAAGGTAATTGCTGTAATACGTAATATAAACAAGTCTGACACATATTCCTTATTTAACATGAAATTTAAAACTTATCTAAAGAGAAAATAGTACTTTATTTAATGTTTTCTTACATTTTTTTTTTTTTAAAGGATACAATTTGTGTCTGTTTTAGGTTTTTACTTTTCTCTGAAACAACCATTTTTCTAGTTCATTTTTTTACTTTAAAAAGCAGATTTCTAACCGATTAGTTTGTAACCACGTCGGAATTTTCAATAATTTCATCGATTTTCCCTAAAGTCGCTTGTGTTGAAAGTTTAGCTTGCTCGCCATTACAAACATCGGGAAATTCCTCGTCAGGGACGGAATTAGAGCTTGAAAGGGACAAAAATTCCCTTGTAAAAAATTCATTTGTAGGACAACTTCAACACCTGATTGGCTAAGGGATTACCCATCTGAAGGGTGTGGGGAGAATACAAAAGAGATAACAGATTCAATTCCAGTTATTCCTGGGACTTACATTCGACCATAAACCTGACCTTGAGTTTTTAAGCTCAAAATTACGGCATGGAGTGAGTAGAATTTCCCGTAAAAAGAGATGGGCGATCCCACTCGGTGGCCGTTTAGAGGGGGGTCGGGTAGAGGTTATTTTAACATTAAGTCTATGAGCCGAAAAATCCATGCCACGAAAAATTGGCCGTTGAGAGGGGTGGCCGCTATACAGGGGTGGCCGATCGGAGAGGTTTCACTGTATATCGATCTTCTGAGGGGTCGTAACCCTTAGACGTCCGGCTACAGGTCTTCGGACAACTATTTGGCTGGTTTGGAATTGTTTCCATAATCCTGAGATGACGGATTAATGAACGCTGAAGAAAAGAGCAACATTTGTGATTGACTGTCCTGCTCAATGCATCCGACAGACCGACAGCATTCAGAATCTTCCATTTGTCTTCTGGAAACCATAGAAATACGTCTAGCTTGAAAATAAATTGTAGCAATGTTCTAAACGCCTTACATCAGCACTTACATGCAACTCCTGTAACCCCTCATAATGGCAGATTCTTATGCAACTGCTTGTTTTACATATTTCTCGGAGCGAAACCGTAATTAGCTGTTCACTAGCATATCTGCATACTTCCTACGGAACTAGGATTGCATAAATCCATAATACTTTTACTGTTATTGTTATTGCATACCCCTCACCAACTTTATTTAAACATATCTCTGAGGTTTTGAAAGGCTAAAATTTTGTACATGGTGGGTGGCTCAATGCGTTGAGTACATTTTGATAGTTTGAAATCTTTTACAGGGGCCTTATAAAATTTTTAATTTCTATTTAATCTCCTGAAAATTTTAATCAGCACCATGAAAATTTGTACTTTTTTACATAACTTTGTAATTTATCATATGCGTTTATGGTAATTATTTAGGGAATAAAATGCTAGGTCAGTGTATTTGAAACACCCTGTATATGTGCAGTGAGGCCATCACGTATTAAATGTATACTGAATTATTATGATGTTACACTGCAATTTGTAACGGAATGCAATTACATAACTACAGTTAATACGCTTCTTTATTATCATAGTAACAGATAAGTCTTTTTTTCTCATATTTCGTCTTAACACTTTCGTCACTATTGCCAGCCATTGGCGGCCGCCACGAAACGTTCTCTGGTTACTACCGAAGCCCAATGGCGGCATCCAGCGAACGTTCTCGGGTACTACCACCGGCCAATGGCAGCATCCAAGAAGTGTTCTCTGGGTACTAACGCCACTCCGCCTAAAGGTTATGTGGGTATGATTACCATAGCTGCCAACAATTCCGAAGTATAATTAACCACTTTTCGTAAACAGCAATTTTTCTGTTAAAAAATAGCAAAATTTTTGTTTTCCCGATGGATGCTGCAAAACGCTTTTTCGCGTCTTACGCTTCCGTACAGTGCAAGCACTCGCGGTAAATTCCCTAGTGCTACGAATATACAGGATGTCCCAAAAAGGTGGTAACGGGCTTTGATTTGTAATCTATTAGAGATAAGGGGGAAGTATAACTTGAAAAAAATGTTCAATATAAGGTCGGAAATAAACTGCGTTAAGAAAAAGTTCCTCCCATTAATTTTTAAAAAGTTACACTTTTTTATTTTGTATAAGACCCCCGTACAAAGCAATTCCCAATTAGTATGATGTGCCCCGTACACTCATGAGGTGACATACAAAATTTGAGAATTATACCTTAAAAAGTGTCAGAGATATGAAGATAACTATAACGCTGACTTAAACCACTTTCCCATGGCTCTGGAAGGGAAAAAAATCACGTCGAGTAGTCGCATTCCAGGTGTCGTACAGAAATTACTAAGGAAAATCTTTATTTTTCCACTCTAGCAATAAGTGTTTACGTTCAAAATCATATATAGTCCCCGATCATCTTTCTTTAAAGATATCTCTTCGACGTTGTATGATAAAAGGCTCCAAATTTGGTACAATACTTCATTAGTGTATCATTTTATTAATTAGGAATTGTTTTGTACGGGGGGTCGCATAAATTTAAAAAGTGGAACTTTTTGTAAATGAACCAGAGGAATTTTGTTCTTAACGAAGTCCTATTTACGACCTTATTTTGAACATTTTTTTCAATTTACACTGCCCACATATCTCTAACAGATAAAGATTTAAAGCCCGTTACCACCTTTTTGGAACACCCTGTATAACCGCGGCCAGCTCCGTACCTAAAGGGTTAAAAATAATTTTCCATTTGAAGTTAAACCAGCAAACTCTTATACCGCTTCAAAAACGTACGAAGACATAAAAGCTTTAACAATTCTCCAGAGTTCATTTCGCATTTTATTTTCGGAACTTTGTTCCGTATAAAGCACTAAAAACTTAGAAATCTTTTCCGATTGTGTCAAGCGCCAGACATCTTTCGGGGGATATGACTTCAGCAGAAGCAAAAAACAAACGCCTTCTTTGAACGTATATATATATATATATATTTATACATCCAGTCGAAAAGGATATAATAAAGTTTAAAATGGGGGAAAATACGCTATATTTAAACTGGAAATCTGTTTATTTTGGAAATAAAGAAACGGAAAAAACATTACAGTAAAGTTCCGAAAACGAATAAGAAGCTATTTTTTCGGCTTGAGTTAAGTTTATTACAGGCTTTTTCAGTGAAACTGATTTATTTTGGCTTTTGTATGTTATTGTTTAATAAAGTTTTCTGGAATTTCTTTCATTCTGTATGAGTTTGCAACATGATCTTGCACATCTATTGCTAAGTTGATTTTCAGAGTTTTTAAGTGAAGGTACAAGGCCAACTCCTAGCGAGCCCTATACTTTCAGAAATGTCCTTGCTGTATGAAAAGAGTAAAATAAGAGCTTCAGCTTTCTTCATTTTTCTTTAACTTCATATGCTCTTTCCAAAGATAGAATTAACTTATATAAATTTATTTATTCTTTAACAATCTCTTAGAAATACCAGACTAAACGATTCAGTTAAATTAAAAGGGTTTTTTTTTCCGTGCATGTGTTCGCCAAATGTTACTTCTATGATGACACAACATCATGACATTCTTACAACTATATATGAGCTTCTATATGCTGCACCTCTATTTCTACACAGAATTTCATCTTTGTTTTCCTTTCTAATGGCTAGGTCAGCGACTTTAGGCTTGGCCTCTACAATTGCCGCAGATGTTGATCATTTCATTATGGGGCCCCCTACAAGGCAGATGAACGTTGCCCGCTATTAGTAGTCTCTTAATTTTGAACCAATTCCAAATGAGAGGCCTAGCAACTGGATTGGCACTCCCAGAGGTATCATTCGAACTCGGAAAACCTTGGAGCCACGACAGATTTCACGTGCATCAGCTCACTTTAGTATACGCGGTTCCAAAGCAGTCCTGCCTAGATAGGTTTTCACCCTCCCAAGCATTGGCTAACCCAGTGCTGCATTATTTTCATGTTCTTACATGGAACGGAGCTTAATGACTAGGCCACTTTGGTACTCTATTATTAAAACTTATCAATAAACAAGATAATCTATTAATAAGCAGAGAAGTTGAAACTACTTTTTATAGAACCACAGCTCATAAATTTAAAAATAAATAAGTCAAAAGACAGTAGAAAATTCAGATTTTTCAGCTTTATCAACCGTTGTGTAGACTTTTAAAACAAAGATTATTGATTTAAGGAAAGGTTTCGAAAATGATTCATAGATAAAAGATTGATTGTTTGTGGACCTGCGCGGTTACACCCTTTTCACAGCTATGAGCACGGCTCTGCTTATTTCAATCGTGTGTTTTATACCATCATAATCGAACTTAGTGAGAAATTTCATCAGCTAAAAACACGAATTAAAAAATGGATTACAAGTATGAAGTTAATTTCAACTGAAGCTGTTTCTTACACAGTAAAAAGAAATTCAAAAACGTTTTAGATTTGCTGCAGGAAGGTTTCCGAAAATAAAGTGTTAACTACCGATGCTCAATTTGGACCCTCAAATTCGGAAAAATAACCCACATTTCGAAGCAAAATATTAACGGCCGCAAGAAAAACCTTTATCTCGGACAGTCTGCCCATGTGCATTTAAATGTTTTTACATTTTAGATTTGTTTGTTTTTCCATTCATAGAGGGTACCACTAAAATTTCGATCATTACTATCAAAAATAATTCAAATTCCATTTGTTTTGGGGATCACTTCCACATTTCAGTAACTTGAATTAAGTCTAGATCTGAATAGTGGTTTAAATGTTCATGTTCCATCCGGAGGTCTTCAGTTCGGAGTCAACAAAGGATAAATTATTATTTATAATCCTGAGTATCAAAATAAAAGTTCTATCATCTCAAACAAGGTATTTATAAAAAGTTGCTTCCAGAAGAATTAGAAATACAACAAAAACTGACTGGCCGTAATTTTTAAGGTAACAATTTTTACAGAGCAGGAAGTTTCTGACATCTTTCCAAAATATACAGAAACGTTTCTGAATGCTTTTCCCACCAAAGCGGAAACGCTCCATAAATATACAGGAATGTTTGTGAATACTTTTCCGCAGCATGCGGAAACGTTCTTGCAATTTTAAACTGCAATTGCTACCCCATATTTTGGGTAATCTTTCCGAATTATTTTTTACAGTATTAAATAAGGAAAATAAGCTTCGCCCATTTTGTAAAACGAAATTGGATAAACTAGTTTTACTTTAGAGGAGTACCGCGACAAGTGTTCCCGGATGTTAGATGGTAACTTTCTAAGAGGTGAACGTTACTTACACGAATTCGTTTTTTAAAAAATAGGTTGACCTCTTTTTCTCCAGTTTTTGAGTTTTCAATTACAGTTAATGCCTAATATGAGCAACTCTTTTCTTCCGTGTGATAAGACTTGCGCTCCACCGCATGAAAAATGACTCCCATGTTTTAAATGGAATTTTTTTACTTTAAGGGTGATCCTTAGCAGAGGTATCGCGTTGATAATGAAGGACCGTAGGCTGTAAACTACTGCTGAAACATGTGGGTGAATTACTAGGGAATCAAAATCTATTAGCTGAAATTGAAGTACGGAATTAAGGCATAATTACAGACACAGGCTCTTGTGCTATGCCTTATTCCCTGCGCCAGAAAAAGATTTGTGTTGTTTGATAGAATATTCCAAACTTATAGAGAGAAGATAGAAATTGAGACAAATGGTTCGAATTTGCGAATTAAAAGCAAAATGTTGTACGTGAATTTGAACAGGTTTTCGATAGAATTAAAGGAAGGAGGGTTTTGAATCTTTCGAATTCGCTCTTGACTAATGTTAAAAAACGTTTTAAGTACTTCAACAAAAAGACCGAAATTTGCAACCTACGGACCGTCTGCCTTCGGCAACCAGCTGGTCCGACTGCTTCACGTCCAGCCTATGAAACGTACGGGCCGCTTTTACACGTATTGGTGAGCAGCCGCATCCGGCGACCAGCTAGTCTGCCGACGGCCTCTTCGCGACCAAAAAGTGCAACCTGCGGGCTGTCCGCCAACGGGCCGCTTCGAAAAAGAAATGTGAAACCTACGGGCCGCTCGCCTTCGGCGACCAGCTGAATGAAAGCTCAGTAGTTTGCCCGTAATCTTATATATTTTTTGATTCAATATGCCCTTTCTTTCTGTTTTCTTAAGCTATTGGATTCAACAGAAAGAAATTCTTAAAGTTCAGAACTGAACTGTTGAAACACGACAACAATTTTTAAAAAATTAAATCGTAGACGCGTAGTCGTTAGACTGACTGACACAGTTAACAGAGGCACGAAGTCTACCTTACTGGTCGGCTATTTTTTTAAGCGAATTTTCACGGGCCAGCGATGCTGAACGGCTTGCCGGCTTGTAATTATAGCTTTACGACAAAACCAAAATAAACGACACCAAATTAACCCAAATGAAAGCTGCGATCCAACAACGTTGAAATCAAAATCCATTAAAGTAAGTTTTCACAAAAACACTACATTTAAACACCTTTAACGTTTAAAAACACTGCAGTTTTTCAACTGAAGAGAGCCAATGGCAACTTTTTAAGAAGTTAAAAAACTTCCCACAACAATGAATTCAAAATTAAACAAACGCTTATGGATTTACCACAAAAACAAAACAAATATCCCAAAACAATCGAAATTAAAGTTACGATCCAACAACGTTGAGATCAAAATCCATCCGGTTAAACGAATTCAAAATAAACGCTTATAACAAAAACAAAATAAACAATCTAAAACATTCAAACACTTTTAAAATACGATTTCCTAAATGTCACGCCGTTTCCATTTAAAAACACCCTGGTGAGAGCAATTTTTAAAAAAAAAGTGACTTCCGAAAACAATAACAATATATGTTTATCTTCTCATCTCAGAGTGTTGCCAATTTCTAAAAATGAATTCTTACAAATAAGTATTTAAGTGTTATGCAAATAAAATTTTACGCATTCTGAATAAATTTGCCCAAAATCTATCAAAATTTTTCAGTTAAAAAAAAACTTAAATATTAAATAAAACTGTCCTTGCGTTGCTTGTCACGCAAAAGAGGTATGACGTCTCTATGACGTACGTCATCTAATGGATCTATGAAAGAGATTATGTTCCGTGATTTTTGTTTCAAAGAATCAGAGAATGAATCGTCATCTCTTCTCCGTTTACTTTTTCAAGGCGTGATATCTCGCTAGATATTTAGAGTTGAAAATAGCTGCAAGTTTAAAAAAAGGTTAATTTTTTAGAGATCTTTTGAACTGTATAAAGGGTTTTTACTTTTAGATATAAAAATGTCGTTTTTATCAAAATTTCAACATGGCGGCAGATACACCGGGAGTGATGAGTCGATCCCAAAATCGTTACGAACTGAACTTTTATTATTTAGATGTTGCTTAGAAAATTCGTACTTCTTAAAAACTTAGACATCTGTAGAAACAAATATAGGAAATCTGACGTACATTCAAATACATTAAGAAAATTTATTTGTAGCCATGGTTAGTTGATAACAACAGCATAAATTTGATATCTATTATGACAAACAAATGACAATTTATAATAGAACATAGTTAAAGTTATGATAAAGCTTGTTTTTCATTCGAAATCACGACAGAAGAAATATATTTTCTCTTTTATATAAATTCTTAGTACTTTCCAACTAAAAGTTTAGATGATGAACTGTTATACACTACTTCAAAGATATAGGAAGTCATAAAAGCTTCACCAATCTTTCAGAGATTATTTCCAGTTTTGTTTTTCAGAACGTATATGTTTCATACAAAGAACTAAAAACAAGGTCGTATGTTTCTGCTTGCGTCAAGTGTCTCATGTCTTTTGGGACATGTGACTTTAATGGGAAAAAAAACAATCGTCTTTTATATAACCAATAGAAAAGATTTTAAAAGTTCATAAAGTAAGAAGACACTTTAGAAAAAAAAAATCTTAAAACAAACAATTCGTCTGCTTGAGAAGTAAAAAAAAAAAAATCTAAGCCATAGTAATATTCGAAAAAAGAATGTATTTTTTCATCTGATTGAGTTTATTACAGACTTTCAGAAAAAGCGATTTATTTTCTCGATTGTATACTATTGTCCATATTTTTACCATTATTATTATAAATCTTTCTAGAATTGCAATATGGTTTTAAATGCATTGCAATCTGATCTTTTGTATACTGCAACAAAATAAAAATAATTCAATCAGAATTATAGCTATGAAAGTATGAAAAAATTCAACAATAAATTAGTTTCACATTTTTTCAAAGTTCTTTGAGCTCCTATCTCTCCATCAAAATAACTATGGAGGGACCTGAATGTAATGTCGTTTTTTGAAATTAAATTGAAACAAATAACTTTTCAATAAGTTTTTAATTAGAAACTAGCTTAGCCTAAGTTTATGATTCACACTTAATACATTTTAAAACAAGAATTTAAGAGTTAATATATTTTTTATTTCAAGAAACATGGCCACTCCCCGCTGTTTTTCACGTCTACTCTCCTTGGAGAACAAATTTCAAAATGTTCTGAAATTGATTTTTAGGTACTCATGAGTGTTGTATTTTACAAAAGAATTTCGTGAATACCTCCCTCGTGAAGATCACGCGGCTATGTTTAAAGAACGTTTTGTCCCCCGCCCCTTACCCTAAACAGGTTAAGAATTTTGGAATAGTGCTGTCTAATCTAGCACCTATCTTAAAAAAAAATTGCATGCAAGCCGAATTCTGTGTCATAAGTTTCACAGCTTTGGCTAAGCGAAATATTCACATGAAACAAGAAATGTACAATCAATTTCAATAGGATAAATGGTACAGTACATAAGAATCTCTCTATTCTAAAAAAAAGTAAAGGCCGCTGAGCGCTGTCAAAGCTTGTTGGCCTATCTCCTCCTAAACCGTGGGGATTTGAGTTTCGACTAAGGTGCCCACAGATTCGAAAAATTCCGAGGAACCTGCTAACCTGACTTAAATTTCGAAAATCGAATTATTTTAGAAGACATTAATAAAAAACTGAAAAAATAAACAGAATGGTTGCCAGATTTGGCATAAAATCATTCATTCCTTTGCAACAAAGCGTTTCCAAGTATGTAGTATCGCGTGAAATTGTCAAACATGAAGTAGAAATACACCCATTTTACGCCAAAACTATATGAAATAAGTAACTCAAAATGTGTTGCACAAAGTTGACAATTTTCAAATAGTAAGTTCGCTTAGACAGCAGGAGTTTAGAATGAGAGATTATTCGTTTTTCCAAAACAGAATAACTAATATCTTGAAAATGAAAAATAATTAAAATGCAGATTATTTTAAAGCCGGTTCGGTCCAGCTGGATTATTTGCAACCAGTAGAAATATTGGACGGCGTTAATTATGCCATTATAGCAGTTACAGTACACTTTGGATATTTGCTAGCGCGACGAGATGGTATAATTCGTGGTGCTAAGTATGCCAATCTGCAAACGATTATGTAAATGAAAATATGGATAACGGTTTTCCGGTAACCTTAAATGAGCAGTCATTATAGGTTGTGAGCATGTGTAAATCGCCCAATAATGAAAAGTCGCCATGGGTGGCAAGCTATCCTATCTGTTCCGTAGCTTTTATTAACTTTACATGTACGCAAGTTGCCAAATAATGAAAAATCGCCATGGGTGGCAAATTCGCAAGGTGTCCAATAGGCAAGGGCGGCTCCAGTGAGGGGGCCATAGGGGCCATGGCCCCATCCGAAATTTTGTTTTACAACTTTAGATTCGCATACTTCACGATTTCACACGTTCAATTTGCATTTTGAACAATTTATAGACCTAAGTAAAAAGTTCGATGGCCCCCTCAGAGAATTCAGTCTGGAGCCGCCCTTGCCAATAGGTTTTACATTATTAAAAGTACAGCTGAAACAGATGTTCAGATTTTATGACGCTTTAGCTCCTAATTAATATAACTTTTGAATGGCAACATTAAATATCATTGTGTTTCTGAGGAGTGCAAATAATTTTTCCAGCGATTATAAGCGGAGTCCGCACTCCAGGTGGAGTATAGCTCAGGACCCGTACAACACGGATTCCCATAACAAAATATCTTCCGTGTTATGAGGGGGAGGGAATCTACTGTAGTGTGAAGTTTAAATTTTTATGTACCAATGAAGATGCAAGAACCAAGCAATGTGTAGCTTAGTAACATTCTATCTGATCCAATCTTCGGGTTTTGTCTGTTGAAATTATGTCTTTTTCACGAATAAGCCTTATTAGGGGCCGAATGCCTCATACGAAAAGCGAGCGTAGCGAGTCTGGGGGCCTTGGCCCCTAGTCTATATAAATAAAACAAACTATAAAATGTCAGTTGGCTGGCTAGTTTTTTGTTAGTTTGTCTGTGTCTCGCACAGCTCTTAAACGGGGGATCCTAGACCAACCAAATTCTGTATGGAAATTCTCCAGGAGGGTCCCGATATACCTCGACGCGATTGTTTTAAAATTCGATTTATTTTAAGAGATATCGAAAAAAAACATGACGCAAGAGGCTCATTTTCGCTTTCCGCCATTTCGCAATTGTAACCCCGTAGTGGAAAAAGTGAGAATTAAGCATATCTAGGTTGCCATATTTGGCAAGTTTATTAAATGATTCAAACTCTTGAAGTAAAAATTAAAGAATAAAGATTTTTTTAGATTATTTGTAAGGTTATTTTTAATTAAAATATCGTGTGCATGTGAAATCAGAGAAGGAATGAAATGTTTTATACTCAAAAGGAAAATAGGATTTGGAAATTTTCCGAGACTAAAATGTGCAACTTTTTAATTTGGCGAAAAATAAAATGGTTGATATGCGATTTTCAGAAGATTTGATTCTAGCGCTTGACGCAATACATCGTAATTTTATCGTCTTCCACTTGGAATATGAATACACCTGGATAAGTTTTTGAAATTTTCATTCAGTTCGAATTGTGCATTTTTCTGCGCAGCTTTTCCCCTTCTATTTCTAATGTATTACATCCAGGAAAAGGATGTCAGAAATATTAATTTTAATAGTGTTTAATCACACTCATGAATAATGATACACTTTTCAACTTAATGGAATAAGCAAAGAAAATAGGGAAGACCCATGGATTATAATACGCTTTTAATACATAGCACTTTAGTGCGTATTTAAAATCTGAAAGTGTTTCAGACTTTCTTTCTTTCTTTTTTTTTTCCTTTTTCCTTTCAGGGTTTTTTTTTTTTTTTTTTTTTTTTTTTTTTTAAATATATATATATATATATATATATATAAAGGCCAATATCTCCAGAAGCTCTTCAGAATTAATATAGGACGAAAACAGTTTGATCCTTTTTGTAGGTTTTTATCATTTAACCACATCTTATTTTTGTAACCAGAGGTGGCCCGACACTGTAAGCATCGCATCTGGGCGCCGGCTTCGAAGGGAGTCATTTCGAATTCAAAAACTAAATAGAGCACAAAAGGGGCGTCTTTTTTACATTAGCTGGGAGCGACACTTACCGTAGAGCCGATCCTGTTTGTAACCATCTCAATTTTAAATTCCATTTAGAATCTGAGAGATTTCAGTGCCAAGGAAGCCAGTGAGGAACGAGATTCTCTCCGAACAAGATTTATTAAGATGGCGAACCAACTGGTCGCCGGAGGCGGCTAGTAACATATATAAATTCCATAGTAATCAAAGCACATTTACGGCAGTTTGAGCCGTGACACTTTTTTTAACACTTTTCAACTTTGATTGAAAGTGTTAAAAAAAGCAAACGATCTTTTGAGCAAACATCATTCGATAAAAAAAAAATCATAACAACTGTAACACAAATAAAAATTTAACTAAAATACCTTTAACAGATAGAAATATGATCTTAATACAATGAATCCAATAATTTGACCAACGCTGTGCTTATTCATCTTTTCACCAAGCCGAATGTTTGTGTTTTAAATGTATTGTAACGATTGTTGGCAACTGGCCGAGAAGCGAAGTTTCTTTTAGTTGTTAGTTATAAAACAACATCGTTATCAGAAAAATCTAAAAAACAACATAATTTTCAAAAACATAAATATTGTATTATACTGAAACAGCAAATGAAGATAATGCGACTATGTTGGGAAATTAAATTTAGCACAGATCCTATTTCTGAACGCATTTTGGATATAACTGAATTTGGACTGCACTTCTACTAAATGTAAATTGAGGTTTAGCAAACAATCTATTGCTGCTGTGCGACTCAGATAAGGCTTATTTAATTCATCTGCACTTCAAATCTGAAACGCTTTATAAATTACACAGGCCTCCGAATTTCAAATTTGGGGATGTTTTTAAGGTTTTATCATTGCTTCCTATGTACTGTGTTTGGTTCTAATTTCAAATTATTATACGCTAGTGCACAAAACAGTTAAAGTAAGAGAACTTGTTTTAGCTTTGAGTTTCAAATTTGATGTAAGAAAGTAATAAACTGTCCTAGCTAGCATAAAGAGTGTTTTATTTTCGTTTTTCATTTACTTATAATGTATGGTGCGGTGAAATGAGTATAAAAACAGGCTTTGTCTTTCTGTGGATAATGCTAAAAGTTCAACTTTTTTGTGATACTTTATGCAATGCATTCATCTCCTTCGTACCTGAAAAATTTTTATATACTTTATTAGTTCTAGACGCAAAAATATTAAACTTTATTAAGAGCTGTTTTTTCAGTGAAGGTGGGGATAAAAGGGGTAATAATTTTTAAAAAGCCCAAAAATTTAATACACTTTAACAAATTTTATATATTTCCAACCATAACTTACAGAATTTTCAAATTTGAAAGTATTACGGCCAGTGCTAATGGTGGTAAAATGAGCAAGCATTTTTTTTTTCGGATCAAAATTACAAATAGTTTGTTTTAAATTTTATTGCCTGTATTTTCAGACATATTTTTACAGCATTTATACTTCTTAAAAAGCTTATTAAGAGCATTTGGAAACAAGATATTAACTAAGCCTAACTACATGCCCATTTTATTCCACCACACTAAAACACAAGTAGAAATAAAAACATTTTAAAATATTCTTACTTTCTTTCTCATAATAAGCTGTTTAGACATTTTCTAAGTTGAAAGTAATAACAGAACGTCTCAAATTTTCAGAAATGCATTAGCTTCTTGGAAGTCTGTTGGGGACATAAGAAAAGAATATGGATTCAATGAGCAGAGTAAAGCTAATAATAATATATTTTCAAATGCAATAAATAAAGTTTTTAACGGGTATAAATCATGCCAACGAATGTCTAAAAATGTAAGCAAAAAAAGAAATAAAATTAGAAACAATCTTTTTATGTTTTTGATCAAAAAGAAATACCTACCCATTTTACCGCAACATGGTCTATATTTTTAAGAGATAGTTTTAGAAGCTCTAAACTGTTTGTTTACTAAAGAGTTTAATATTCAGACAAAATGAAATAAAAGTATGCGTAAACTTTGTTGGTAAGTTCCAAAAATTATAATTTTATTGTTCAGTATTATTCTTACATCTTAAATATTTTTTCTCTTTCTAAATGGCCGGGTTAGCGGCCTACCTGGAGGCTTGACCAGTACGAGGGCCGGATATGTTGTTCATTTCCTTATAGGGGCACCTAGAAGGCAGTCCAATGTTGAATGAATGCTCTAATGCCTATGAATGGTCTAATTTTTAACCAATTTCAGATGAAAGACCTAGCACCTGAAATCGGCATCCCTAGAGGTATCATTTTCAGCATGGAGGACATTGGAGCCATGAACTCATTTTACGTGCACCAGCTTCCATTAACATGCATGACATATCTTAAATATAAAAGCAGTTTTAAAGTGAGATGGGGATTCAGCTCATCTTATAAAAAATAAACGAAAAGACCCCCCTGAGAATCGATGAGAGTTTATAAAATGTGTTTGTTTTCACGAATCCTACTTTGGACCCTTAACTGACTATTCTGTCTAATGTGAACTTAAACTGATAGTTTTAAAGTGAATAGTCAACAAAAACATTCAATTGCGAGACATGTTTCTGAATAAATGAGACAGCTATTAAGGAAATTGCTTGGGTTGTTTGGCTGAAGAATTTCCGAGGCGCATTATCTTATCCCTTGGAAACCATTTCAAAAGGGATGTTGAACTATTTCAATCATACTTTAGCAAGAATTCTAAGACATACGGAGAGCATCATCTGTTTGCGCATTTTCGCAGAAATCGATGAGTTCTAAGAACAAAGATCTGTGGGATTCTTCTATTAATGAGACGCAATGACTCGTGTTCCAGATGCTGCTTCTTTTTTTTCACTTAATGAGCTGGGAGATATCTTAATCGCGTTCTCTTTAATCACTTTGGGAAAATTAAACATTCTTCTGCACTGTAAAGAAACATTCTTAAACGTTACCCCAAAATATGGGACAGCAATTGAAGTTTAAAATTGCAGGAACGTTTCTGAATGCTGTGGGAAAATATTCACAAATATTTCCGAATCCAGCGGAAAAGTATTCACAAACTTTCTGTTTATTTTATAAGCATGTTCAGAAACCTCACTGCACTGTATAAAACGTTACCGTATAAATTACTGCCAGTCATTCTTTGATTTCACCGTATTTCTAACTCTTTTAGAATTATTTTTCTTCTACACCTGAGTTGATATTACAGATCTACTATTTAATACTTGCAATTGATATTCCATTTGCCCTAAGTTGGTTTCGAACTGAAGCCCCTCGGTTGAAAGGTGAGTATTTAAACAGCTATACTGAGCAATGCTTGATTGAGCTTACTGAAATATTGATGTGATCGCTAAAACTATTCATTGAAATTCTAGTGGCGCCCTCTTTGAACGAAAAAAATCAAATTTAGAACGTTAAAAGATTTAAAAGCGCATGTGCAGAGCGTCCTAGATAAAGAAATTTTTTGCCGCCGTGAATATTTTACTTCGAAATGCGGGTTATGTTTCCGAATTCAAGAGTAAGAATTCAGCATCGGAGTTAACGCTATATTATCAAAAACCTGCCTGCAACAAATATGTAACATTTCTGAAACTTTTTACAGTGCGAGTTTCAAAAATTTCTCGTTACTTCCTTTTTCTCTCTCCTTCTCTGCCAATTCTGGGCTATTTAAAGCATTCAGCCGCGTAACAAAGGAAGAAAAGAACGCAGACACAAAAGAAGGAAGAATGTTTAACTTTGAACTGCATTTATTAATGTTGTTGCTAGATATTCTAAAATTTGAATGTCTCTATTTGAAAAGTAGTTTTCATTGTAAGTGGCGAAGTAATTAATCTTGTTTATAAAAAGTTGCTATATAATAGTAAATTCAATTATATTAAGGGACTCACTTTGTTGGTTGGTGACAGCCGCATTTGATTATATTATCAATGCTCGAAGAAAAGCTAATGATCATGCCCTTAAATTGTCGGTCCTCACAGTGACTTCCCTGTACTTACTCAATCTATTCCTTTTCGATGTGATCTTATTAAACTTACCAAGCAACTATCTTTTCAGATTATAATCTACTACAGTATATATATTAGAAATTGTTCTTGTGAAACTGAAACAGCAGAATCAAAACTTATCTACTCTCTTCATTCTTCAAACTGAAACAAAATTTTTTTGCCTAAGTCTATAATTATATTTCTTCATTTCTTATTTCTAAGATGAAATATTTAAGTGACAAATATCTATAGATTCCTGAATGAAATTAACTATGGATGAGCAATATTAAAATTATCATTCCGAATAACTATCGAGTCATACAGATATTGATTTTCACAAAGCGTATAGTCTGTACGTTGATTATTGGTCCTCAGCAAGTTAAAATAAACTTTGTACTCAAGAACCTTTTTAAACAAATAAAAAGTTTTTGAAAGCGTATCTGTCAGTATAATATAAAAATAAAATATTCATACATATTTAAGATTCTTGAACTTTTTCTTTTCTTTTTTTCTGAAGAACAAAGCAAAGAAAGTAGTACACCAGAAAATTGTTGACTTTATTTCTAGATAAACGATGATATCTTTCAAAAAAAAAAAAACTATCTTTGGAGCACCCTTACTCTTATGGTACAAACGCTATCTTTAACAACTACCTCGAATTAACAATGTGCTAATGGCACTGCTACAATTCAACGAGTGTGTTTCTTTTGTAAATGGAATTCGGAAAAAATACTAAAAAATCGAATTATATAGAGGAGAGGAGGGTATTATGGAATAGTCGGGAAATATGGAATACCGAGTTCTTGGCTCTGTTAGTTGCTGTTGTCGCAAGGGAATACCATGAACTACTCAAGAAAGATTTCCATGTTACAATGTAGTAAGAGTTGACCGCTTGTTGTTCCCGTATCACTCGCTACGGAACAAAGTGTGTTTTTCAATTATCAAGAGTTTTCATAGATAAGTTTTCAAACATTTTAACTTACTAGTAAGCATGCGACAAGAACATTGTTGTTACGCATAATGTACAGCTGCGGGAAAAAAAAGCCCCACTTACTCTTTATTTCGCCGTCGTTCGTCGTACAGCAAAGTTATATATACCATTCGTTTGCAAATTACGCATACTTTAATTTACTATTAATTTAATTTGCATAAGGGGCCGTCTTCATATTTAATTCTGCATCAACTTCGTTTTTTCTCAATGGCAACACCGTATTTTGACTTTATTAAACAAAAGAGAACCTTCAAATTACCCTAAATATAAATTTTCATCACTTTTCTACGATAATTTTCGGAGATATTGCGAATTAATTTTTGCGCATTATTAAGGGACTTTCTGCAAATTGAAAAACGCTATTTGTAGGTTCCGAGCTTTTCGCCTTTCATTAATTTCACTCGGGAGAGTTAAAAGAAATAAATATTATTTTCAAGGGAAAATATTGTTTCCATCTCCTTTAAAGTTTTTTGTAGTAAGACTATCAAGGGTAGAAATTAGAATGTTTAGTCTGTGGTCCAAATGACCCGTGAGTTCATAACTTTCTTGGTCCGTACACATGATTTAAGGGAAAAATGCAAAACGACTGCTCACGATTTTGAAAATCTAATTTTGAAATTGTTATTCAGTATTTCCCTTGATGTTTATCTTAGACAGCTGAAATGTTCGCAGAAGTTAGAGGCTGCTCTCTGCTCTTCGGACTACAAGCATGGATATTACTCAGCTATGGTCGAACTTGAAGAATGGTTTCATGATTGAAAATTTATTTGTTTGAATTTCCTGTAAAGAATGCAATTACTTTTTTGTCAACCCAATATTATCACTGTGTTTGTTATTTCACTTTCTTCATTTAATACAATCGTCTGCAATGTGCAATATTCTTAAGACTTTTGGCGGTATTTTAATTTATAGTCAGATGAAAATTTAGACAGAAAAACGTGATTTTGAATGTTTTTTTGTATGTTAGATAAAGTATGGGGAAGTCCAAAGACCTAATGTTTCCGATGTCACATTCCTGTCTGGAAAGTTGAGGATGTTAGTTTTTCAGAAATAGGATGCTGTATTGGAATACATACATCTACTGAATCTAATTCTATAGCTGGAAAATATTTTATTTGTGGGAATATGGTAGAGGACGCAACAATAGACGCTTTATAGAATCACCATCAAACTGTAAAATTCTCTAATTTAGTTGCTTCAAAATTTGATATTTTTTAATACCGGTATCTTTTACTGTGTTTTTGCACAAAATAAATCTAATTTACATTTATTTTATGCAATTTTCAAAAAATTGTCACTTAATAAATTTATATATGGTCCCTTAACTCGTGAAAATAACATATTTTATTTAATATAAATTAAACTACTGAACGTAAAAATTTGAAATTTTGCACAGCCATACTACATACTACTTTTGGACAGCCATACAACCATACTACTTTTGCACAGCCATACATATGTAATACTACTTTCTGCATCTTTTTCCATCGAAATTTGACTAGGTCGCTATTCATAATTTTTTTAATATTAATTTGCTAATTCATAATTAATGTTAATATTTTATTAAAAATCATAATAACATTAAATTATGTTTGCTTCGTTTAGTTCTAATAGTACGAATAAAAATCACCTTCTTACTATCAATATTTTATGAGCTATGAATTAAAGTATGAAAAAATATTTTAACATATGGGGAGGGGGATTCTGGAAGCTCATAACTCACCCAATTTCAGTTTAAATATCTTGAAAATGGGTATCCGGGGTTAAAATGAGCTAAATTTTTGAAATATGAAGTGAAATCTAAGTGTTACTATTGAGAAAAAAAAAGTTGGTGCGAATTTTAATATTTAGATGGCCCCTTATGCAATTTTTATGCATAGCAAATTAAAGTGTACGTCAATCGTAAACGATTGGTTTCTGTAACTTTGCTGTACGACGAACGACGGCCTAAAAAAGTACAAGTGGGACTTTTTTTTTCCCGCAGCTGTACATTAAGAGAATGGTGGTTTGTTGTGCTATGGTTATTTTTTAGATGACAGGGTTTTGTCAATTAGTTTTAAAGATTCATTTTCCGGGATGACGTGTCGGGTATTATGGAATACTGGGTAATATTGTAATGGATTTCACGCCATGCCTGAAGAACCGGAAAACTAAGACGCTGGATGCATCTTTTGTGACGGAAAATTCTCCAAAGATCAACGAGGAGAAGTTTAGATTCAATGCTCCAGCATCTCTGTGGGCTCACCATGACTGTACCGGAGCAAAGAAAGAGGATTATATCTATTAAATTCAACTTTTCTAAATCGACTCGAAGCAGAAATGACTCGAACATAATGACTTGAACTACAAAACCATAAAAATGTAGTTTTATAGTAACAAATAACTATACATTATGAAGCATATGAATTGCTTTTCAACGGTTTAAACCACCTATTCCGTATTACCCGACTATTCCATATTATACTCCATTCGTAACTTTTTTTTTTTAATATTTTTTTCTATAACAACAAAATAAATACTGTTTTTCTTTGCAAGGACATTTCATTACAATTAATTATAGCATGTACTCATGCTGTTTTGGGGGATTTTATTTAAAAATCTATGAAGTTACAGTTAGAAATGTAAATGGTATTCTATAATACCCTCCTCTCCTCTACGTATTTTTTTCACACATCGTAGAACACACGTGATTTTTATTAAATTTAAAAGTACAGAGACGTGGTATCAAAAAAAGGAAAAGAAAAGAAAGAAAGAAAGAAAAATCATTTTGGAGATTGTATAGTAAAATCTGTTCCAGAAGGAAGAACACAATTTGAGTATTGAAAATCTTTATTATTAAAAATTCTTACGAGGGCGTAAAATGAACTACAAAATTATATTACTTTCTAGATACTTCCCCCCATGTAGTCTGAATCTAGGCGTGAGATTAAAGGATTTTTCTGTTATTACTAGAATGAATAAAATTTATAAAATATGAAATTAAATTGGTAAAATTAATTAGGCTATAAAGTTTCAAATTTTAATTCGGGTGTGTAAGCAAAATGTAGTAAAATTCCATATCTTTATTTACTTTTCACTAAAATTTTGTAAAGAGGGCTTGTATTTTTGTATTACTATCAACAAATAGAATAAAAAATTAAATTAAATTATACATAAGATTTTATCCAGTTATAATAAGTTCCAGTTATTTGTTTATGCAAATGCTCTTTAAAGAGTTATTTGTCGGAAGTAATTTTAAAATTGTTATACGATAAGTTTAAACACTTTTTATTTGCATTCACTTGATTTTAATCATAAAAAACGCTACTTAAATAAATTTTCAACGCATTAAAAAACTATTTATTTTGCATAAATATTTAAACATTAATGTGTAAGATGTCAAATAAGTAAATAAAATTTATGTGAATATTTTTTATACGAATTAAGTTACGATCGAAATAAATTCAATTTATTTATCGAAAGAATATATACATGATAAATTTTAAAAGTAGCCATATAAATACAGATATTCTTGGAATGATTTTAAAGAATTCACTGCATCGCTAGATTTTCTGACAGGTCATAAATCAATATTCTATCTGAATAAAATCTTTTTTAGTTACATTGAAATTTTTATACTGACATAACTTACAGCTTTTTATAAATGTGTAACATCATTTTTAAAATAATTTTTAAGTAATGTGGATATATTATACTTTTAAGTCATTCCTGAATAACAGCTTTTTCAATCGCTTTCAGACTGTACTAATTTTTTTAACTAAAGGATAAATGTTTTTAAAAAATATTCTTACTTGGTTTTTTTCCTACTTGAATCCTACAAATTATTATAAAAGTAGAGAAAAAAACATAGTCTACGTTTAAATGAGTTTAAAATGTAACTGTAAATAAGGATATTTTTTACTGGCTTTATATGAAGCTCTGCACTGTTGCAGGTTAAGAAGGTACATCTTTATTTAATCATTAAAGTAAACGTCAGTTAAAATTTTGATTGTTTTTTAATATTTTCTTCTGCCACACAATTATTGTGTTTTAGAAAGTATATTGACAAAGCATAACTGTTAAATTCAATAGTACGCTATTAACAAGCTTCAGCTATGCATTATTTCTGTAACTATTTTCATGTTTTGTACCAACGTCATTTGAATTAAGAGAGTAATTACAACATTAAAAATAATTAAATAATTTTCTTTTTTGTAATAACGCCATATGTTCATCAGTTATTTTGATAAGTACATAAACTTTTAATTCCAAACATTTAAAAATGAAATTCAATGCTACTCAGAAAGAACTGACCATGAAAACAGTGGATAAGAATTATGCTGGCCGGCTTCTATTGGATAGACAAAAACAGCAACAATAATGAAAGATGCAGAAATTGTTTACAAATATCATCTTCCGTTTTAATTTTACTGAAACAGCGTGCAAAAATATTAAACTTTAGTGACAGTAGCTATCAAGTTTAACCATAGCGTGCATTTCGAAGCATTACATAAATTAGTCAGCAATTTTTATTAAAATGATACTAAATGATTTTAGTAATAAACTATTAGTACATATTGTCGTCATGACGTTGAGAAACACCTTTCAGACACATGGACATTTTCCAATAGGGTTGTGTAGTCGGAGTATGTGTCTGACAGGTCTCATCTGAGAGATCGATCATCACCTTCATCCTACGGACAGGTTTTGTTGGTTAACGCAAAGGCTACTGGAGGGCTATCTGCTTAAAGGGATGTTTCTCTTACGGAGGTCCCTTTAAAGGGTTCTATCACGTATTCACGCAGTATCTTGTAAAAAACCGATCAAAACTCCAAGCTGTTAGATCGACAGCCGCGCGAAATGCCAGAACCCTGAACTTGCTCATTTCAGCATAGCTGCCAACCTTCCCGATTTCCTCGGGAGATTACCCGCCACTAATTTTTACCTAGCAATTCATGCCTAAAATAACGCCAAAAATTTAATGCAAAATAAAGCTGTTTAAAAATTGTGGTGAGAAATCTCCCAAAAAAGAAGGGAAGGTTGGCAGCTATGATTTCAGCAATCTCCCAATGTTCGGTGTCTTATCCACTTGGCCATGTCATAGAAGAAATTTCTGAAAGATCCCTTACCCAAACAGCACACAAAACTTGCATCAAACTTGCAGCAAGCTTGATCTATCAAGTCAATAAACTTGAATTAAGATTTAAATTTTCAAGCGTGTAAGCTTAATGCAAGCTTGAATCAAGTGTTCTAGTTTGCACTTGCCCAGCTTGCATTAAGCTGTAGAAAGACCAAATACCTGATGTGACCAGTATGCCTTCGTATCTCCCATGGTATCGTTGTCGTTCAACCAAAATACTTCTACCCACTTGTGGTTTAGAGGTTCCATCCATCATTCCACAATGTTTGGAACAGAATGTATCCATGTAATGGGATTACGTTCAAAGCAAATAGAGATTTGCTTAATCTTACATCGCATACAAGAATGCAATGCCACCAGAGACGATTTCTCCAATTACTGATTCAGATAATTAAGGATGAATCTCAACTCATATAGATTGAACTGTGGCCAATTTTACATAATTTCG
Source organism: Cheiracanthium punctorium (assembly GCA_038373885.1). Lineage (NCBI taxonomy): Eukaryota > Metazoa > Arthropoda > Arachnida > Araneae > Cheiracanthiidae > Cheiracanthium > Cheiracanthium punctorium. The sequence goes on from JAWZYV010012429.1 coordinate 92,685, forward strand.
CAATTTGTGGGTACCTTTACCCTATACTTCTTTTTTCTTTTCTTCCCTCGGAAAATGTATATAAAGTTTTTTTTTTTCAAATTCAAAAATGTTACAAACGAAAAAATAATAATACAGCAAGAGGAACAAAGACTGAAGTCAGAGCCCTTAGAGAATAGCTCTTGTTTCTCAGTTTCTGGACACCTCTGTCGATCTGCAACAGAGCAGGTGATCCCTATCCATGATTACTCCAGAATGACTTAGCAGGCAGATAAACACATGCCAAAATTGTAGATCACTTAGCCGCTTATACGTTACCAGGGCCCACCACGATTAGGTGGATCTACATTGGGCCCCATATAAAAATATTACGTAGCTTGAATTGGAAAGTACTTCAAAATAAATGAAAGACAAATTTTATCAAAGCATTACTTATCAAGAGTCTCGATGTCTGATTACTGAAAATTCAAGATGTAAATTTTGCTCACTTTCTAAACAACTAAGAAATAAAGTTTTGAACTCTTCAAGCGAAAAGTAATTTAAGTTCGTTAAATCTTCTGAAAGTTTAATTCAATTTATTTTCGTGCAGAAATTTATGCATTTGCATACTTTGATATCTTTGATATATTTTTTCACTTAGTTTCTTTTTTTAATTTTTTAAATTAACAGTTTTGTTCTCAAAGCAAAAGTCTTATTGATTACATGAACTATTTTTGATGACTGTTGCAGTTTTTTTAATACTTTCAAATCCGACTTTAACGTCTAATTGTCATTTGAAAGAAACTTCCAAAGTTATCAAGTTATTTTAATTTTATTGTTCAGTTAGAAAACTTGAATTTTTATCCAGGCCCATTGTGGTCATTGTCAAAATTTGTATATAGGACATTAAAATAAATTCTCATGTTAACTAGATTATGAATTATTTATTTAATTTATTCGTATATACTATCCAGAAATGAAAAACGATCTACTAAAAACAACGCAAACCTTTATACGTGTTAGCATAACCTAATTAAATTACATTAGATATGAACATGAACTTTTCTTTGTTTGTTGTTGTAAAAAATATGAACATAAAAACATTTTCAGAACTGTTCAGTTTAATAAGATAACATGATGTGCGTTCTAATATAATTTTTCGTTTTTATAGTAAAACAAACAGAAAAAATAGGAAAAAGAAAAATGAAATGAAGAAAGAAAAATGCCTCAGAAACATGAGGGATGGTAAAAATAAAATTACTACAGACATAAAGTTTTTAATTTATTTTTAATTTTACATAGTATTTTTAACGCATTGGAATATGTTGATATCACGAGTTTAGAAGAGGGTTTTTTAAATAGAAAACAGGTATAAATATTAGGCTCTAATTTTAAAAAAAATATACGTATAGTTCTTTTATTATAATAGTACACACATAACACATTTTTTTCGACTATAAGTTAACATTTACTTACAAATGCTTGATTAAAATTTTATCAGTTCATATTAAGGAAGCTTATACATATCGCATATGTTTATTTTATTCAAAGGAATTTCTAAATAGTTTCATCTTTATTGATACATTATCGTATAAACTCTAAAACCTTTATTTATTATTTAGTTCATTTTTGCAAATAAAGTCAGCGAATGGTTTTCATACTAATCATCACATAATACAGATCTCAATCGCACACCGGTAGTGTATTTTATCTAAGCCAGGTCAAGCTCTTTCTAATTGTTCAAAGACCTATAGAAGAAATTAGATTTCCTATTGCTAGAGTAGGAGATGAAAACTTCTGAAAGGGTTTTATACTCTCAGATAACTAGGTTGAACTTTTAAGTATTCTTATTTTGAGAAATGAAACATTCGATTTGAAAGTAGCTATCTGGCTGCAGTACACAACCAGAAAGTATCCCTAAGTATCCCGAAAGCTGCCAGGTCGTACTCTATACATTTTTATTGAGTACATACAACCTGAAAGTAAATTAATTTTAAAATCAGAGAATTTTAAAATAATAATAATAATAGTTTAGAAAGTTTCTATTAGGTGTCGATTTGCATGAAATACAGCGAATATAACAATGTAAATGACTAATTCGAAATGCACAAGCAATTCTATCATTATTCAAAAGCTTTGGCAAATCAGCAAATTTGGCTTATTTTTTTTAAAGGAATTCACCATGCATAGTGCCATCTTAAGTCAGCTGGCTGTACAGCCAGCTGCGTCAAAAAGGGTCTCTAGATCTGTGGCACGCGATGAACGTTTCGATCGACCCCATCTTGCTGGTAGTTAAGTCGAGCGATTGCAACGGCTGCCCTTTTTTCAGAATTGGGCAATCTATCCAGCTGTTAAAAAGAATCGTGACCATTTTTTTACGGGACATGACGTGCTAAAAGTAAAGGATTTTCGTGGAGCTATGTCACCCGCAACTATTTTTATAGAAATCAAATCTATTCTTCGTGACTGGCAACAGTCAAAACGTCAGAGTTTGGTGCTCCCAGAGCGGGAACACTGCGCGTTAAAGGGTTAACTTGCACAAAAAATCTTCCTTGGACGCATCTCGTGTAGAGTCCATATGCTAAATTTGAGGGCAATTGGCTCACCTTTTTCAGTTGCAGAATGCTGTTTATATGGGAATTATTGCAACACTGTATATCACTAGAATTTCCAGTTTTTACAGTGCATGTTTTTATTCGGGAAATGAACATGAATCTGGCTGTAAATATTTGAACTAGATATCCCGAAACTCCCAGGTCCTAGTCTAGGTATTCGTAGAAACGATACATTCAAGTACAAAGTAGCTCTGGTGTAAAATAGCTGCACTAGACAGGCCGAAAATTGCCAGGTCGTGTATTCTCGGTATTCTTATTCAGCGAAATAATCCATCCGACTATAATGCGTCTCTCGTAGTAAATATTTGTACTTATATCTTGCATGCTTATTGCAGATAATCTTGTATGTCTTGGATATATCTTGCATGTTTACAATAGATTTTACTTGACATACTTATGAAGTTTGGATAATTTTTCATTTCAAACTTTAGTTCTGCACTTTTGATATGCATCAGATCTGGTCAGTTCAACATAAATAGATTTTTGTGTTAATAATTTTTTAAGAAACTCACGATATTTTCTTTTCAATGTCTGACTGTAATTTTTAAAAGCTTTAGAATCTCATACCTATACTTCAAAAGCGACTTTGAGTCATTTAGGATATTTTCTATGCCTCAGTAAACTCACAAAATTAATTAAAGCACTCCTATTCCATCCATTACACTGGCAGTAAGTGATTACTTCTGAGATTTGTGTAGCTTTTTAAATCAATAATATTTATCGAGAATTCTGTTTTCGCAAAGTGCTAATCTAATTAACGAAAATGTAATCAGTATCAAAAATGAGATGTGTTGAGGCACAATTTATGAATACAGCTGAGGCATTGAACTTTGACAACACAAAAGTACTCGTTAATCATGCCTTTTGTCTGACCCAGAAAATGTTCAGTAACCTAGTACAGCAAAGAGAAGAAATATTTTCATTCCAAACTGCTGAAAATGAGAGAAAGAAACAAGAAATAAATAATTCCTTCCTTCATCACAACCAAAGAAAGAAAGTATTTCTTATCATTTAAAATTATTTTGTGAATTCTTAAGTGCTCTAGGACAATGCTTCTTAAAGCGTAGATCATTTGCAAGTCGAAATTTGTAAACGAAAAAACGCCCCCAGATCAAACGGGGGTGGGGAATATTATCTTTTGAGAGTGAAAAGAAAATGATTGGAGATCGAGAAAGGTCTAGTTGGACAACTTAAAAATTCGCATATGAACTAAAAAATCAGCATTTGAGTTCTGGTTTGGAAAATTCCTGCCAAAAGGTCCACCACCTGCTCCAACGGTCGTATAGTACTGAGACTTTTGACAATTAACACGCAAGCTTGGACCTGAAAAAAATAAGATCTTAAGACTACCTTCAGGCTTCGGACTACCTCACTAATTAGGATGGATTGGAAGATTTTTTTTATACTAGCCTGTCCCACCCAAAGCATTTGCTCGCTGGTATACACTTCTCAAAACAATTAAAGGATATTGTAAGTTTTACATAAAATAAAGATATAAGCGAATTTTTTTTTTGCCGAAAATGGAAGAAGAGAATCACAAATGCAGATTTTTCTGATTTTCAAACTGTGGAGTATGCTAATTTTTAGTTCGACGTCAAAAACGTCGCTTCAGCGGCAGCGAATGACATTGGACTTTCAACTGAATAAAAGACAATGAAGACAAGGATGATCGGCATTCAGTGACTGCTTCGTTTCGATGAGTACGATGTGTCAGCGAAGTCATTTAACCGATTCAGAAGCTTGGAGAGTTGTCGGTAGGTTAGAAGGGGGCCAAACTCAAGCCGAAGTAGCGCAAGCCATTGGAGTGTCACAAAGTGTGATTTCCAGGATCTGGAACCGGTTTTTGGCGACTGGAAGTGCAGGCCGAAGACCAGGGCAAGGTCGTAGACGGGCAACAACGCCCAATGAAGATCGTTATTTAGTGTTAACGGCTCGGAGACACCGGAATATGAACGCTACTCTTCAGCAACACCTTCGCTCGGCTACTGGCACCACGGTTTCAACTCAGACTGTCCGAAACTGGCTCCATGGTGTAGGTCTGTATGCTCGCCGACCGATGGTATGTGTTATACTAACATCAAGGCATCGTCGCGACCACAGGGAGTGGGCAACAGGGCATGTGAACTGGAGGAGAGATGAATAGAGCAATGTTCTTTTTTCTGGCGAGTCCCGTTTTTCAGTTCATCCTGATAATAGGCGTATTTTCATTTGGAGGGGCCGTGGCAGTAGGAATAATCCTGCGTTCGTGCACGAAAGCGTCAGCTTTGGCTGTAGGAGAGTGTTGGTGTATGGACGCATCTCCATTGACGGGCGCACAGACCTCTACATCATTCCAGATCGACCTCTGACTGGTCGCCGATATAGGGATGAGATCCTCAGACCTATTGTAGTCCCTTACGCTGCAGCAATCGGAGATGACTTCATTTTAATCGACGATAACTGCAGGCCACATCGTGCTAACCTGGTGGAGGATTTCCTTTTCAAGGAAGGAATCGTACGAATGGAATGGCCAGCGTGTTCTCCAGACATGAATCCAATAGAGCACGTTTGGGACGATCTAGGAAGACGAGTTCCTAGCCGCCAACCACCCCCGCAAACTCTCCAAGAACTGGAAAGAGCTCTTCTGGAAGAGTGGGACAGAATACCCCAACTCGTGATTAATAGCCTCATTGACTCCATACCTCAAAGATGTTCAACGTTGCTGGCCGTCCGTGGAAACCATACCCCCTACTGAAAATGATTTCCTTTGAAGAAAACACTTTTTCTTATTCTTTTTTTCTCATATGCACAAATTGTGTTTTTTTTCCTTTTCTACACAAATGCGCAATAAAATGCATTATTTTCTGCCAAGCATGTGTAATATATTCTCATATAACCTACTACGTCTGTCGACCATGTATCAATCAGCTAAAAAGTTTCCCAGCCACAAGATCCACCTAAAACCGCAATATCCTTTAATTATTTTGAGCAGTGTATTACAATTGGTTATAAATACGAATGTAAATGCAACCAAGTTATGGTCGTTTCATAAAAGTTTTCACAAAGAATTAATAAAATACTAAATTTTACTTTATCGATTCGCCAAACATTCTCACTAACATTTTTTTTTCCCTAAAAGGTGTGATGAAGTGTCAAAAATGAAAAATTATTACACGAGTCCAAGTATCCAATTTAGCTAACCTTATTTCTATTTCGACTGCCAACAGCAACTTACAAATAAGCCTCTTTTAGGCACTGCTTATTATTTATATGCATTATGCTTACATCTATAAACATATTTAGCTGATATACGAGGTCATGCGGGAAATAAGTTTTCCACGGCCAATATAAAGGAACAAAGCATTATTACCTGAAAATATTTATTGCAAAAGATATTGCAATATTTCAGCTATTTCTCATCATAAGAAACACCTTATAATTGTAATATTTGTCATACCATGGAATAAGCTTTTGCACTCCAGTGCCATGGACGTTTTTTGCCTGAGAATGGAGCCAGCGTGCCACAGCTATTTGCAGTCTTCGTCTGTGGAAAAGTGATACCCAGACAAGAATTTCTTCAGGTGCATATCACTGGGAGCAAGATTGCTACTATAGGGTGATTGATCAAACACTTCCAATGAAATTTCTGGGGAGAGAATCTGGAAATGTTTTCCTTTTAGAGAAATATCTAAGGGGGGAAGATAATGCGTGAAGAAAAAAATCCTGCTCTTAATTTTCAAAAAGTAACCTTTTTTTTAAAACTTGTATATGATCCCCCATAGAAAAAAAAAATTCCCAATTAAGTACAATTCGTAAAATGTGCACCATACACTAATAATGCACAAAATTACAGCCTTTCATCACAAAAGATCTCAAAGACATCTTTAAACAAAGATGGCCAGAAGATATTCATGAATTTAAAAGTGAACGTTTATTGCTAAAAAGGAAAAAAAAAATCTTTCATAACTTGTCTACAGCCAGTGAAACGCGATTTGTTCGAGAGTTGTTGAAAAGTGTTTTAAGTAATCATGTATTTATAATCCTATTTTCGAAATTTTTTAGGATATACGAGGTTTGTTCAAAAAGTATCGAACCTTTGGCTGGAAAAAATATGTTGATTTGGAAATTCGAAACACTAATCCCCTTCAAAATAGTCACATATTGTTATTCATAAAAAGTGAATCTAATATTTTTTTATACTCTCGAGGAGCTTTCTTTCGTTTTCCTTTTCCAAAAAATAATTAGGTATTTAGAAAAGGGGAAAAATTGGATTGTTCTAAAATACTTTTGCGTGTGCATGCGCGCGCGTGTAAGCGAAAAACGCATAATTGTATGCGCATACAAATTATTAAAGTTTTACGTTTCACCGTAAAAAATGTATATAAATATGCTTGTCATGTTTTTTTACATTCCTTTAATGTTTATGTTAAATTGGGTGATGTTAAGAAAAATTATCTTCTGTGCTAAGAAATACTTATACGTTTCTTTTGGAGATCATTTATCAAGAAAGAAAAGTATCAAAAGAAATATAATATGAATCCTGGCTTATGAAGTAAAATGTTTTGCAAGAATTTTAAAAAGTAGAAAGAATGCTATTATTCAGTTTGATAAATCACTCCAAACTTGATATATTATACATGATAAATCGTGTCTACATAGTTAAAAATATATATATATATTAAGTTTCATTACATTATAGCTAACGTTTAAGGTTGTTCTGCTAAGTCCTTTATTACTCTTACATTTAAAAATAAAATCGGAATTATATTGCAATGATTAACATACGAGTTTTATCAGTAAATAAAAGTACGTAATAATTTTAAAAGTTTAAAACGGAAAAGAAAAAATTAGAATAAAGCCCTGATAATTCGAATGAAACCGATACTGTTTTCTGGCTAACTGCAGTTAAAGAAAAGTATTTTCTAAAGCTAAATAGAGAGGGTTTTCTTATCTTTAAAATTATCTCACTGGAAAGTTAACAATTGTGATTGGAAATGCGTTTCTTTCAGAAAATTAGAATGTTTTCGTCTAAATAATAAGGAACCATTGTTCAGCACTTACTTTTAAAGTGTAACTTTAAATACTTTTCAAAGTGTCATCTTTGAATTAAAATTCTTAATGACTTTTGGACATGCATCTTAAAATGAAAGTTTTTGATGATAAAACAAACGTTGAGACAAAGTTTAATCATAAAAATTAAACAAAAGAGTTTTAATTGTGTTACAAAGTATCAATTCACCGATAACTTTTGATTTAAATAAAGATGTATGCAAAGTAATGTTTTTTTAGCATCAACTCCTTCATAGTTGCTTCTGTTTTACAGTTTATCATGTGCCCTGTAAAATTAACGATTTTATGTTATTCGTATAATTTTATATAACTGTATAATTTCGTATACTGTATGTTATAACTGTCGTTATAGTACAGAATGCACTATCTTTAGAAAAAAAAAATTTAACCGTGACATTTTTTTTTCTGACTCCAATTTTTTAAAGTAAGAAATTTTTATTTACGGTAGTAAAAGCACGAAGATACGCACAGGCAGACAAACCAAAATCATAAACACTTTTTTGACTTTGTTGTAAAATATCAAAAGCGAGAAATGGTTTTCCTAACAGAATGATAATACAGGTAACGAGAATTATGGGAACAGTCTTCAAAATTATTACTTTCAATTTTAAAAAATGTGCACATTTCGTGGAATACCCTTTGCCCAAATATAAAATAATTTAATTTTTGTTCATTTATCTCTGTTTAGTGCGGTGTTTTTTCTTGTTTGTTTGTTTGTTTGTTTTGTTAAGCTTTTTCCTGTTATTTTCCCCTTGCTCACTGTTTATAAATCTGAAAAAAAGAACATAATGACATGTTGCATAAAAACGCAAAAATTAGACATGTTTTAAGCATCTTTAAACTGTACTCAAATTATCAGAACAAAACATTTATACAGGAATACTTGATTTAAACTCTGAAAAGTTTATCATTTGCATTTTTATGATATCACTGGAAAATAAAATTGGGTACCACAAAACAAAGCTGGGTACTTTATGAAGCACCGTTTGTCTCAAAATACAGAAACGTTGCTTTTGTTCATACATCTGCATTTATTTTAAATATCACACTCGAAATATCATAACATTTAATAGGTTACTAATGAAATTTGAAAAAAATATTTTTTTAATATTATATCCAAAACTGAAAAGGGATTTTTTAAGAAGTTAAAAAGAAATACATTATTCCTGTTGTACTCTCTATGTTCACTGATTATAATTCTGGAAAAATAGTACATGACGAAATCTTATAAATAATCTCAAAAATTTAAGGAATGTACCTATGAATTCTACTTAAAATATCAGCACAAAACATTTATACGAGAATACTAGATTTGAATCTCAAAAACCTATCGTTTACTTTTTTATGATACTGCCACTGGAAAAGAAAATTCCTTTATCGGTCAGATGCTTAAATCTCGGATAATTGTTCGCAAAAAGGCTTCAACAATTCTTATCCAAGGCAGCATTTCCCTGCGGTTTGAAAATTACCTTCTTAAAAAAAGGGGGAAATAAACATGCACACTATTGCATTCCGAGCACAGGCAGAGTTGCCTTGGGCAAAAAACATTTATTTTCTACGTTTTTAAGGAACTCGTAAAAGTATTGTGAGTTATTTCTCTTCAAACAAAGTATTACTTTCGTGAGAGAATGTTTGGAACTGTATTATTTAAAATTGAAATCCCATAGCTGTTTTCTCTTCTAGATCTGTGAATTGGAGAAGCTTAGATGCGACGAAAAATTTCAAAAGACATCTTCACAAAGCATATTTCATATTCTATTTTGTAAGTGAAATACTATTTGTATAGCATAACTTACTGATTTTTTTTTATGTAATATGTTTCGATTTGTTACATATTTTCTCTTTACAAGTTAGTAACCCTTTGTGGATTTTCTAAGTCATAACTGAAATCCTACTATTTTTTGGTATTTCTATATAAAATCTACTTCGTGTGGCACCTAAGGAGAGTCATGGTGATTTGAAATATAATTTTCTCTCTATTCCATACTTTGTCTCCTGACGTTTGGAATTTAACTGTGATGCCACCTAGTCTATATATGGGGTATTTTAGTTAGTATTTTTGCTATTTGATGTGTGTGTGTGTGTGTGAATTTAAATGTGAATGCGTGTCAGGAAAAGTGCAATCGCTGAAAATTCATTGGTTACTCTCCAGAATTTTGTGTAAATGTTGCAGAATTATGATTGATTTTAATAAGACTAATAATCACGCTTTATTATGTATTCATAAAGATATTTCTGAAAAAAAATTGCTTAGAACTACAGAAATTCTATCTTTAAAGTCGACTTAAAAAAAAGTGAGAAGGTGGGAGATATAATGACTTTTGAAGCTTAAATAGTATATATTGAATTGTGTAATTTTTTTATTTTAAATTTTCCTCAATATTTTCAAACGTTTTATTTGAATACTGTCAATTGTTGATACTAAAAAGCTCGATGCAAATGAATAATTTTAAAGTTAATTCAACGCACGTTTCTAAAAAAAGTATTGGTTTAGATCAAACAAACTGAGTATGCTTTAAGTAGTGTGAGTGGAAAATGAAAATAGCTATACATGTGATTTAGTAACAGGGGAGCACATATGAATAATTTAAGAGGGGTCTCATCCCGGGCTTTCAATAATTTTAGTACTAAAATAAAGCAAAAAATGGTTCATCCTGTTAGAAATTATAAAGAATTAATTAACAAGTTTGCCAGAACCAGTAAAATTATGTTTATGTCTTAATCTCCATACTTACTACGGTACAAAACATTTACAAAGCAAATCGTACAATATGCGAAATGCGAATCTTGTTAGCTATTTTAAATTAGATGGGAATGAACGGTGAGTGAAAAGAAAGAAAAAAAAAGTGATTTTCTTTATCAGGTTGAGGAAATCGATAAAATTAAATGTATTGCTCGATAGTTAACTTAATTGCTTAAGCTGATTAATGGTTTAGTTTATATCTCTTACAAACGAATTTTTAAGGTAAAGGAATACAATTTTTATCAATAAGAGCAATTAAAAAGAGTGATCGATTCTTATCTTAGGTGACTAAAGCTTAAGTAGGAATTTTAAAGATACATTTTGCAAATGACTTCAATTATTTCTGAAGTAATCAAAATATTTTCAACGTCCTACCTTGAGTATTATTAAAATTAATTGTGAAAATTTCCGAATATCTAATTACTCACTTTTTAAAATGTAACATCAATAAATCGGATTGAGGAAAATATCTAAACAAAAATACTTGCTTCTGTCAATTGCAGTGATAGATAGGTTCTAGAAAACTAATTGTTGTAAAAACACCAGAAGATTCAGAATATCTGATGAAGTTACAGTAAGACAAATTTACAGAAAAATAAATGCTTATTGAAAAATAGTAGAATATATAAACCTGTTTTAAAGCTTGATGCTAGCTGAAACGGAATAGCCAAGTGAAACTAATAAATAAATAACAAAAGCAAGTACCATCTAATAAAAAAATGTTCGTCTAACAAACCATACTGGTAAATGGTACAATAAAACGATAGATACAATGCGCTCTCGATTATAAGTGACGAATTAACCATTTTTCGGATTATTTGTGCTCATTACGGACTCGCAAAAATATTATAGAGAAACATTTTCACTCTTATCATGCATGTAAGATCATCGTCGTTGATGTGAATTAGAATCATGTCCGGTTTAGTTTCAGAATTGTTGAGTCAGGAGATGTCAAATTAAACGCTTGATGAACAATCTTCTTCAAATATTCAAGAAGAAAATTGAAGAGTTTACTGCAAAAGGGAAGTAGCTTCATCTTACGGGAGTTTGGAATTACGTGTACTATCTTACAATAAAAGGAATCTGTTTTATTCAATACCAAAAGAATGTTTCTCTAAACGTTAGCTCTTGTATTCAGAGCCTTATTATCGCATGGGCAAATAGGGACTTTGCCTAGGGCCCCAGGCTTGAAAGGGAGCCCCAATTTCAAATAATATTCTGAAATATATTTTTTATATCAAAATTTTATGAAAAATAAAACAAATTTCATAGATGGAGGCTCCAAAATTCTTCAATGCCCGGGTCCCCTGATGGTCATAATCAGGCCCTGTTTGTATTTATTATTCAAGAGATGAAGCTTGCTTGTCTCGTTAGTTGTATTGAATCCCAAACGTTTTTCACAGTTTTCCGCAATAGTTGGAGTTAACTCTTTCTTGCTAAAAACGAATTAGTACAAATTTTAGTACTATTCAAGAACAAGAAAAAGAATTCTAAAGTTCCGAAAATCTTGATGAAGAAAATTTTAAAGCTTGTTTTCAAAGTGACGCATGTGACCTCAGCTTTCAGTTAGGTGACAGACGAAAACATCGTTACTAATTGTGTTATTGATTGATGGTAATATTGATGCAGAAGATGTACAAAATGAGGGAAGTACAATTTCTCATTTTTCTTCTCTACATCTTGTTAGACGATATAGAACAAATGTATTTGATTAAGGTGACAGGCAGGGGCTTAGCCAGAGGTGTGGAAGTCGAGATATATCCCGCTCACCACGAAATGTTTGGATAAGTTAGCATAAGCTTAATACTATTCAGAAATTTCTTAAATCTCTTCACCCTTGCATATCCCGCCCCCCTGTATTTCCTTACTATGGCCCCTGGTATTGGCGAGAAATATTCCTGCATCGAAAAAACATTTTTATATTTCTGAATGAGCAATAGATATCCAAGATAATTTATATGTTGAAATGGTCATTGCGTTGTGTAAGAGATAAAAATTGATGAAAGTCTTTGCATAAAATTTCTTGGGCAAAGGCGGATTTAGCAATAATATTGCTGTTTTCAATATAGCTAGTTCATTATAAAAGAAAACTACTCAAAGCATACTTATAAAAGAACTCTTTGATGTTGTTAATTTAATTTTATTCAGTATATTTTTTAATTTATTGATTTCTTAATTTTTTTGAGGGCACAAACAATAAAAAATCAAGTAGCACCGCAGGACATCATCTGTTCTAGCAGGCCTTTTACTTCGGTAACTACGCTTTATTAAAATGTATCGTAATTTTTTTTTTTTGGGGGGGGGTGCAAATTAAAATAATCTTTCTCTCATCATTCATAATATAGCCTTTTATTTCTACGTTCCAAAAAAAGTATTAGCGGTGCCATCCAAATTGAATAAACTATGCTCAATAGAAATTGGGCATAACCACATCGAATGAACCCGGGAATTAAAGGGTTAAATTTTGTCTATAAAGCAAACATTTTTAATCTTTTCGGATTTTTCCTCTCTAAAACTACATAGGAAAAATACAGTTGCTCATGTGTGTGTATGCACGTGTTTTTTGAGAGCTGAGTTTTCAAGGAACTTCTAAAAACATCTAAACTCTATGAAAAAATACTGAAAAGCCGCCAAAATAATTCATATTCCATGTCCTGAGCAACGGGGAAATTATGTGTTAACTGCAGGAGAAAATTGCATGGATGTTAATGGTTGCAGCAATCACGAAAACAAATTACCTATTTCCCAAGATGGTGCTGAAAGTATGTTGTGAAAACAGCATATAAATGGGAAAATAATGAAATCTGATTTCGTTTACCTATTGCAGATGTAACATTTCCTTGTGCATTTAGTCATATTTATTTCTTTGGCGTTTACTGGAGCGAATAAATGAGAATCGCATTTGTTTAGGTTCAACTTTTTTTTTCAAATAGCATTTTGTACATTAAGAGATTGTTTAGGTTTAATAAGAACAATGTGATAAAGTTTTGCAATGCTGGTATTTGACAAATGCCATTAGCTGGGGAAACGCATATTGATCCTTTTAAAATATAAAAGGAATGAGATGAAATAAAATGGCATTTTGTGAACAAAAAATTTTTCAAACTTTCTTTTTTTTTTAAGAATATGATGTGAATGAAAAAAAAAAGTGTTCAAAATTAATACTGTATTTGCGTTTTGTTGAATTCTTTAATGCAACGGCGGTTTCACTAAAAGCACTGAACATAGGAAATTTTTAGATGTTATTAGTATACTGGGATGAAACAGGAAGAAAAGAAAACAGGAAAGGAAAAGGATGAAACAGAAAAGAAAGTTTCTTTGTCTTCGTATGCAAAGGAAATGCAAAAGGATTTCTTTCCATGAAAATAGAACTTTCTATGTTCCATTTTTAGGGGAAAAAAGCAACGTGTTCCGGATGCTTATTTCAGTTATTTTGTGCTGACAACAAGTACAGTAGACCCCCCTTCAACAGGGGCTCATATAAGATGGATTCGTATAACACGGCGGAAAAATTGTTATATTTTTCCTACAGCAGATTAAAAAAGACTCGTACAACATAGTGAAAGAATGATACAGATGTTTCTTTATTACTGCTAATGCTGATCACGTGATTGTGGCTCGTATAACACGGAACGTATCTACCGTGTTATAGGGGTCTACTGTATATGCAGCAGTTTAATCACCATTATATATTAGAAGATTTCCCATATCATTTCGGCATGTACAAAGTTACACATTTTTATGTACTATTCTTCACATAAAAGTTTGTTTTAGTACATTAGAAATATTTGTTATAAGAAAATAGCAAAGTACAATAAAATAATAAATCTTGAATTAAAAACGAAAATCTAATTGTTTGTTTGTTTGTCCGTACCTTATACAAATCCGCACAGTTGGACAAACGGATTGAAATTTTACACAAATACGTAAAAATATACATGGAAATTTGTGCAAAAATACGTTAAAAAATAGTGCTGTAAAAGTAACGAAAATATTAATACCCGTATGTATTCGTTACTCTAAACTCACTACCGGTTACTAAGTATTCGTTACTCTAAACTCACTACCGGTTACTAAGTATTCGTTACTTTTTACTTTCGTTACTAGTTCGAACGCAAGAAACAACCCTTAGCGCGTATCTATAATAGGGGGTGGGAGTTGCAGCCCTTTTTTCCTAATCTGACCTTTTACTTAGCTTACAACGTGATATTTATTTACAACTGAAACTTAGTTAGCAATTTGATACACACACACACACCTCTCCTGAATTAAAATACTGGCTACGCCACTGTACGATTACGAATGTTTAAAATACTACATACAATTACATTTTTTTTAATTTAAAAACAAATAAAATTATTATATATTATTTTTTTACTTTAAAGCGTAAGAGTTGTATTTAGAGCTTATTTTCTCTGATTAATGGATGTTTTTATACAAATGTATTATTTTATACAATGTTAAATTATCCGAATAACTCAGATAGTGCTCACAGAAATCTTCCAAAAACATGCTCCCCCCTTTTTTAATTCCGAACGCTGGTTTAACCTCTTCATTCTCATCTTAAAAGGTATAACGGAAAATCTTGTGCCTAGTGTTGCTTCTGAGCATGGGTTCTTGAAAGATGGGGGTCAAGTCACCCCCCTCCCTCTTAGACGTCAACATTTCAAAAACCTACTGAACTTTTTTGAATTATTTTAATACCAGTGGCGTACCCAGGGGTGGGCATAGAAATCCCGGTTCCCTCTCGAAATTTTTGTTTAAAACGAAACGGTAACTTTAACGGTGTTTTAAATTTACATGCCTAATACTTTTTTTTTTCAAATAATATTTTAAATAATAAAAATGTGTGAATTCGTTTACTTTATAAAATATTTTTTAAGGCTTACTTAAATAACTTGTTACTTATTACTCATATTTGGGTTCTAGCTCAAGTATTTAAAAAAAAAAAATAAGTTCTCAATCCTTCGGGACCACCTTGAAAAATAATCCTGATTACACCACTATTTAGTACTAAAATGTCAGAATGCAAGGGCACCCCCTTACTGCACTAACGTGCTTCTGTTCTTATAGATATTGCTCTACAATTGCAAGAGCACCCCCTATCTCCCCCCCCTCCCCCCCCAAAAAAAATCTGATATTGGCACCCACGCATAACATACTATATACCGTACATCCCCGCATTGTATAAAACAGACGCCATGTCTAATCCCATATCATAATAGAGCAGCAGATACTGCATCTATCCGATATTGCGTAATCAGTAACGAAAACAAAACATACGGATCTTTCAAACCTCATCCAAACGAGACCATTCGGCACATGCGAAATGCAACCCCTTTAGTAGTCAGTAACGAAAGCCGAGCATATTGCTACTGCTACTCGAATACCTCAAATACCAAGACTGATTTTCCCCCTTCAAACCGCGATCCGATATCCAGTAACAAATAACAGAAGATATTAGTACTCGATTACCGGAACTCTTTTCCCCCCTTGTACTCGAAGTTCGAAGCTGCTCGATCCGAAAGCGCGCAGTAACGATATCAGCCGTAAAGTAGCAATTCGTTACGAGTCTGAGTGATTATCCGCATGTCAGTAACGAATACATGCGGTTTCTTACAGCTCTATTAAAAAAATAATAGTGGGGAAATTTTGCTTTAAAATTCTGAAAATCCACCCTTTCCCTAATTTTTTTGCAATTCTCCGCTAATGTCTGTTCCTTAGAGTACCGAAAGTAAAGAAATTAACCAGATGAGTAACAAACTTAGATATCATAAAGGAGATAGATTTATGGCATTTTGATGTCACTATTATCAGGCTTTGAAGGGAAAATTACAATTTTCTTATTCAGTTTCATTTGAGATTAAATTTTAGACATTACCCAGATTAGCTATTTTTCACAAATAAATTTATTTCCTTTGCATGAAGCATTAATATAAGAGGATCTGTTCCCAACCAAACGAAATCTTTCGAATGCGAAAAGTTTCCGCAACACACTTAAGCTCATACATACCTCTGAGTAACTACATCTGAAATCTCCTCTCGATGGGTTCAGCAGAACAGCAACTGGAGGTCTGCATATTAGAGATGAGTTCGGGCTCATTTTTTGAAGCCCGAGCCCGCCCGAGCCCGAGGACTTTTAATCCGAGCCCGCCCGAGCCCGAGCAATATTATCTAAGTCGGAGCCCGAGCCCGCCCGAGCCCGAAATTTCAGCTTAAGATATAAAAAAAAAAATCCAATTACTTCATTGATAGAATACAATCAATGTATCATGTGCATGCATCATGTCAATGTAATCATGCCGTTTGTGCAAATTAAAGACAAATATAGTTGCAAACTCTCAATGCATTTTCTAATTCTTTATATATCCATGTTTATCAAATAATGTCGGATCTCATGACTAACTAATCAATATAAGCTGCGTTCTGAAATATCCAAAGAGCTTCACGCACCTTCTAGGCGTCAGTGCCGTTAATTTTTTTTATAAGTATACTTTTATTTTCCTCATGAATCACTTTTTAAAATCTATTTCAAGGAGTATGTTTAACAAAGGAGAAATTTTTCACGAGCCCGAGCCCGCCCGAGCCCGAACGCAATTGTGAATTACAGAGCCCGAGCCCGGTTCGGGCCCGGGCTCGGGCTCGGGCTTTCGGGCTCGGGCTGAGCCCGTCTCATCTCTACCGCATATAGGGAGAGTTTTTTTTTTATGAACATCCTGTGGTCTATATGACTGAAGAAATTTCTTGAGTTTATAAAATCCTAATTAGATATCGTTGAGACTGCACAACCACAGATTGGTTCAGTAACACACTTAGATGCAAAACAAAGAATCACATAGACTTCGCATGCTATTAAAAAACTATATTTATTGAACAAACTATTTAAGATACTTTTAAATATTGCAGAGTCTGGTTGTAGCCCAGCATGCTAAATATACATGTTTACTTGACAAGATACAAGACACAGCCTCTGGAGAGCAGCTCGCCCTCTTGGCTTGGAGCTACTATTGCTCTCAGAGGATTTAGGCTCCATCCACAGTAATGCATTACAAATTTTTTTCAGATACATGTCAATATACAGTTACTTATGGAAAACTTAAAACAGAATAATAAATTTTGAGTTTCACCCGCACTGTAACCCACCAGTAGAAGAAATTGGAATTTGAGAGGAAGAAGAAGTCGGTGATGATTTTTCTTTTTCTTTCTCCATCAGCTGTTCCTGGCACTTTCTAAGTCTATCTTTGATAGTTTTTGTCATTTCTTTGTTATTTCTTTCTGGTTTTCCTGAGACATCCGTATTAGAAGTATCTGAGGAATCACCCTTTAGTGGGGAAACATCAGCCTCATCTTTAAGGGTTTTATTTTTACCAATTTTTCTTTATCGTCACAACAGCTTAAACAGGCAGAAGTTTAGAAAAAAAAAATGAAAAAGTTTAACGTGGAACAACAATAAAAGAATAATAATAAAAGAACAACAATAAAAGACAACAATAAAAGAATCTTTTCAACAATAAAAGAATTTCCCTAAAAGTATATGAGGAAATACACATTGAAATGAAGAAGGAATCATGGGAGTATGACTCACAATTAGAAAATGTAAAATGTAAAATAAAATTGCCTAAAAAGAAAGTTAAATACTTTCTTTGTTTCTAAAATGAAAGTTAAATACTTTTGTTGAGTGTTTACTTGACAAATGAAAAGCAGTGGAGTGACTTAAAAAGCATGCCAATTCAGCACTTGACTTATAGAGCCTGGAAGAGAACACAAACTTGGAACTTGGCTTCAGAACTTGGCGAGAACATAAAATTGGCCGTGATAGTCAAAGCCAGTTACATAGCGGCAACAAATTTAGACCAATAAAATTAAAGTAATCAAATCGAACGAATAATTTTCAAAGTTGGTACATTGCATCAAAATAAAATATGCCAAAAAAAGCACTAACAGAGGGGGAAGCAGAATTCCTTTACGATAGCAAATGTGAAGTAACATAATCTATTTTTAGACAGAAGGCCAGGTGAACGGAGACAAAAACATATTAAAAAGCTACTTCAGGTGAAAAAATGAAACGCGAAATTTTAAAAGCCGAAGTGAGGAAAAATGAGAACAGATATATAAGTTAGAATACTCGATTTTGAACAGATTAAATTCAAGAAAAAGAAAACAAATGACAATTAATGTTAAATATGTGATATTCATCACACATCCTGCATGTGATATTATGTACGAAAAAAAAAACCTCTTTCCTTATAAATTCCCAAAAATCGGGAATTTATAATCTTTTTAAATATCTCTTATAAATTTAAAAAACGCCAGAAGAATGCGTACACATATTTACTTCCCAAACAAGTCATGCTATACAAAAGTAATATTCAATTTATATGCATAAAGAACAAATACATTTGCATTGTAAGTATTGTCTGAACTTATTTTGCTTGCTATTGTTTTACTTTTGAAAATGACTGATCATGAAAAATGTAAAAGCAGTTTGAGTTTAAAAAAAAATGCGTGGTACAAAAAAGGAAGCTTAAATTGTTTCGTATTTAGTCTGTTTTTTCTCTAGCTCTTATTTCCAAATGCATTAAAAAGTAAATTCCAACATGCATAGATTAATTCATAAAGAAGATAAACACAGTGGAAGTATTTAAGTCGTATTTATAGAGATGAAAATCGAGGATTAAATCAAGAAACGGGATAGTTGCTTTTTCTAAAATATTTGAGGAGAAAATAGTTCAATATCAGATAAGTTACGATACATACCGATTGGGAAAAGAGCTTCGTAATCTATAAAACTCCACGCACTTGGATCTGTTTAGTTTTGTATCGGTACTTGTGTGCTGGTATTACTTAACTCAATAAGTGAATACTTGTGTGTTGGTAATTATTTGTAAATTTGTATTTTGTTGTTTTTGAACAAAAAAAACCTTCTTACGTTTTTACAAATGTAGATATTTATTACTTTTACATTACTTTTTTAGAATTTCGTTCAACTATGGCCAAAAAATTTCAGACGTAGTTTATTTATCAATTAAAAAGTATGTTGAATGTAACGACTTCAGGAACCTGGAAGAACGAACATAAAAAGTCTTGCACAGGCTCCAAAATTCATATTCAATGACTAAGAAACGTGTGTTACAAAAATAGCAAAATGCATTCTGTTCTTTATTTAAAAGGGCCTCCTGATCCAAATATGACGCCTTTTCTAACCCCGTCACCCACCGTTTCTAATTATCCCCCCCCCCATTTTTTCACTGTTCAATAGTTACATATGTGGATCGTGGCATCTTCCCCAGTTATGGTGTTATAAAAATAACACGAACATTAGAAAATTGCCTCTCAATAACTATGGAGAAAGAAACAAATAAGTAAACTTAATTAATCTTTTTCAAAATTATTTTACTAAAACTAGTAAGATTACAGGTTTGAATTTTAGCCTGCACAACATTTTATTCAGTGCAAATGACTACTATTGCAATCTTCGTTCAACCATTTCTTGCATTTGATGTGCTGAATCTAATCACACTTGACCCCTAATTTTAGGATAAAAGAATCCTTTACAAAAGTCAAAAATTTAATTCTGCCCAATAATAAAATTATTGTATTGAATTAAATATGATTATGAACAAGAATCTCAATCCCTTCTTTTTTTGTAGTTTTGAGGCAGAGTCTGTATTATAATAAAATGAGAATTATTTTTGTTTGAAATTCTTAATATCTTTAAAAAAAGCCCTAAAAGATATGTAAAACTATAATACACCTATATTATAGATAATGTAAACTATTACATTAAAATATTAAATAATTTGTTAATTAAAATAAAATAATATGATAATTACTATAATATTGTAGACTTAATTTCATTTTTATTTTACTCTAAAAACAGCATTAAAAATGAAAAATAAAATTTAATCTTCATTTAATTTATTTTTAAACATGTTGCGTCTTCCCCCGAAGTATAGGTTGAAGATGTTTCACACGGTTATTTTCGTATTGCTGCATGGTTATGGCCACATTTACGTGCTTTGTGTGTGTGTGCAACAAAACGCAGAACTCACTTATATTGCTAATGTGTTATTTTAAAATGGGGGTTTCCTTTATTTACTTTAACTATAATGCCGACCAGATTGTATGACGGGTAAAAGCACCGTACTGCGGTTTCGGGTTCAACTCCTGACGCTCGGGGTTCGATCCCCGACTGGGCGTGGCTGTTCCGTCATAGGGGGCGATGTTGGTCCACCTACTAGGTGACCCCATAATAAAGAGACCAACACTCCGGCCTTAGTAATGGCCAATGTCTCAAGAGGAGGAGCCCCCCCCCATTGAAAAAAAATTAACTATAATCAATGGAATGATATAAAAGCCTTAATTGCCTGGTTAAATGCTAACGGCCAAACTAACGGCGATTGAAGACTAAAATAAATCACAGTCCACGTGTGTACATAACTCTCTGGGATATCTTTCCTCATACAAGAGCGTCAGTAGTGCTATCTGTTGACGCATAAAAATACTAGCAAACTTGCGTCTACCTCCCAACTGGTATCTTCCCCCGAATATCCTTAATTATATAGTGTTACATTTTAGTTTTTTAGTGCTAGCCCCTTAATTATGAGAATTATACAGTTTTGGAGTGTCGTCTCACATTCTTTATTTTTTTAATAAATTTCTGTTGAAAAAGAAATGCTTCCGATCTTTGTAAGCCATCTAGTCCTTCCAATTTCAAGCTTTACTTATACTTTAGATATTTTTACTTTCCATGTACCATGTAAGGAAAGTACTGTAATCATAAAAAAATTCGAATTCGAGATTTTAGTGTATTTACACGTATAGAGGTCTTCTGAATTCATTTATGCTATTTTTTACGAGATGTATGTGTGTGTGTGTGTGTATGTGTGTGTGTGTGTGTGTGTGTGTGTGTGTGTGTGTGTGTGTGTGTGTGTGTGTGTGTGTGTGTTTGAGTGTATGGGAGTGAACAAGATAGCTCCTAAACGGGGCATTCGATTGAGCTCAAATTTTGTATATATGTTACAGACCACCGTCGCAAGACCGGTATTGATTTTGGTGTGTATAGGACTTCTAGTTTTTCTACAGGGCTACGACAAAGATTTCTTTTACATTATGGCCTATGGGGGGGGGGGAATTCTTGAAAGTGCGCTAGCGTTTAAACGGTACATTCGATTGAGCTCAAATTGGGTGTATATGTTATGAACCACCATTGTAAGACCGGTATTGATTTTGATGTGTATAGGTCTTACAGTTTTTCTACACGGCTACGACAAAGATTTCTTTTACATTATGGCGTATGGGGAGAAATTCTTGAAAGTACGCTAGCGTTTAAACGGCACATTCGATTGAGCTTCAATTTGGTATATATGTTTGAATTATTCATCGATTAAAATTTATTTAAATGCTTGGTATTGATCTTAATCGTAAGTATTCGGAAAGTCGAGTGGAGTCACTCCAGATTTTTTAATGTAAATATCATTATCAAGTTTTATCAAATGATATTGTTGGGTTTTCTCATCTATAGAATAAATGGTATATAATTATCGCTCAAATAATAAAGCATACGAGCAAACTTAAACAAACCAACTGTGTACAGTGATTTATAATTTAGTTTAAAAGGAAGCAATACAGATAATGAACGCTGATTTTTAATTAATCGAATTTCATAAACATATCCATTAAAAAACTGAACAGGAAAACTTTTCGTGATAAATAAATGCTCGGTAAAAATTAAAAAAGCTAAAAAACAACACAAAGTTTTATGCGATGTAATTCAACAAATTACTTCACAATGTGCAACAAGAAATTAAGTGAATACTAGCTAATTTTAAGCTAATTAGGTGTGAGTGCTTTAGAACGTCACAAAATGTTCTTCGTAAAACCTTCATCCAATTACCTAATGCCTTCATTGGGTTACATGAGGTTCATCGTTTATTTCATTAGAACAATTGTTCTTTTTTTTAAAGGCCCAAAACATTATTTTTTTTAATCGAAATCTTCAATCTTGTTAGAGTTCTCTAAAAGAGCAGAGTACATTCGTTGAATTAAAGCTGTTATTTTTATTCTGTTTAATACTGGCGCCTTGCTGCCTCTAAGACTTTCGAATAGTAATAAATTAAATTAGATATTCAACTCTGCTTTTTTAAAGTAAAATAAGATACTTCTTTTGTGTTCTTTCAAGGACATTTTTTTCATCATCCTCTCAATAATTTTGATTATACATTTTTACTTTCCGAACATGTACCATGTAAGGAAAGTATTGTAAATGATTAAAAAAAATTCAACTTCGAGATTTTGGTGTATTTACACGTTTTCGGGTCGTCTGAATTCATTTATGCTATTTTTACGAGATGTGTGTGTGTGTGTGTGTGTGAATACGATAGCTCCTAAACGGGGCATACGATTGAGCTCAAATTGGGTATGCATATTATAAACCAACGTCGCAAGACCGGTACTGATTTTGGTGTATATAGGACTTGCAGTTTTTCTACTGGGCTACGACAAAGATTTCTTTTACATTATGGCCTATGGGGTGTGCGATAGCGTTTGAACGGTACATTTGATTGAGCTCAAATTGGGTATGTATGTTATAAACCACCATCGTAAAACCGGTATTGATTTTGATGTGTATAGGATATAATTTTTGTCTACAGGGCTACGACAAAGATTTCTTTATGACCTATGGGGCGAAATTCTTGAAAGTGCGATATCGTTTAAACGGTGCATTCGATTGAGCTCAAATTGGGTATGTTATGTTATAAACCCCCCAATCGTAAAACCGGTATTGATTTTGATGTGTATAGTACTTATAGTTTTTCTACAGAAATACGACAAAGATTTCTTTTACATTATGGCATATGGGGAGAAATTCTGGAAAATGCGCTAGCGTTTAAATGGTGCATACGATTGAGCTCCAATTTGGTATATAAGTTTGAATTATTCATCTATTAAAATTTATTTAAATACTTGGTAATAATCTTAGTCGTATTGGAGTCACTCCAATTTTTTTTTCTTTCTTTCACGAAATAAGTTTTTGGCTTGGAAAAATTTAGATAGTGTATTTTTCTTTCACTTCAAATCTTATTATCGGTGTAACTTTTGCATTGGATGCAGCTATGTCTACATAAGGAAAACACTTTTACTTCCATTTAAGAAAAATTAGACCACATTTTTTTAAATCTTGCTATTGATTGACTTTACAGTTCGAATGATAACACATAAATATTCACATAATCGACAAAAGCACAAAGCAACCAAAATCTAAACGGGGATTCATTGAATATTGTCCTTTTCCGTTTAATCCATTTAAAGTTGGTTTCTTGAATACTTGGAATTCACCGCAGTTTTCATTGCAATCTGTACTTGCCGAAAAGTTTCACTTCATTTCTATATTCATGAATCACTGTCTGATTTTACCTTTGAATTGAATGTCTTAATAATTTGACGATTTTTTTTAACTGCGCAGCATTGATTGATGTATGGTAATATATTTCCGTATTATACGAGTGATCTATTTAGTAACCGCCAGAACCAGTTTTAACATGATTCAAGAGTTACAGAATATGTAAATTGTACGAAACGACATTTTTACTTTCCGAACATGTACCATGTAAGGAAAGTTTTGTAATCATGAAAAAATTCCACTTCGATGTTTTGGTGTATTTACACGTATTGAGGTCTTCTGAAAGTGTGTGTGAGGTGTGTTCTGAGGTGTATGTGTGTGTGTGTGTGTGTAAGTGAACACGATAGCTCCTAAACGGAGCATTCGATTGAGCTCAAATTGGGTATGTATGTTATAAACCACCGTCGCAAGACCGGTATTGATTTTGGTATGTATAGGAATTATAGTTTTTCTACGGGGCTACGACAAAGATTTCTTTTACATTATGGTATATGGGGAGAAATTCTTGAAAGTGCGCTAGCATTTAAACTTGCGCATTCGATTGCACTTCAATTTGGTATATATGTTTGAATTATTCTTCGTTAAAATTGATTTAAATGGTTGATAATGATCTTAATCGTAAGTGTTCGAAAAGTCGAGTGGAGTCACTCCAGATTTTTTTAATCTGAAGTTATATAAATTTAAAGACACATTTTTCAATAACCGATTCATCATTGAGCAACATAAACATAATTCACAACCGTCGGTTATAAATTTTGTAACATTTGTTGTAGAGCCAAATTTTTTTCATCTAACTCAACATTGATTTAAAGTTAACAAACTGAGCGCATATCATTCAATAAGAAAAAATTACAGTGAAATTCCGAAAGGAGTCTAAACTGAATTTGTCACTCAGCCATTGGTAGACTTTGTAAGAAAAGAAATATAGTTCGAGAATGTGTAAAATGATGTGAGGATTTTATTTCCCCAAAAATGAAGCGTAAACAGGATTTTTTTGTTGTTGTTGTTGTTGTTGTTATTTTCGATATTGTTGTTGTTGTTATTTTCGTTATTGTTGTTATTGTTTTGTTTTGTTTAAGTGTATAAAATTTCATCTCTAACGGAATAAAACCGTAAATTTGTTTGAAAAACAAATGTATAAACATTTTTCTCAACACATATAAATTTAAGTCGTAAAAACAGAATATTAAATCAAGCAGAATTTTTTTAAACATTTTTTTTCCTCATATACTATTACAAAATATTTGTTATATCCTTTTTTCCGCTTAAAAGCTTACGGAGATACATTATTTAGTGATAAAAAATCAAATTATTCTTGGTTCAAAGGATTTGACATTCTGTTAAGGATTGTTTCATTAAAGAAAAAAAGAAACTACCACGTATTTCTTTAAAGAACAATTCATTAAATTTCCTTTTACGGGAACAACAGTTTTTTCCTTCTTTAGATGGCTTTTTTTAGCAGCAAAAGTAATTTTACATAATTAGTGCAACTCTTTATTTGCAGTTAGTTATTTCGAAGATATTGAGGTATAATAATGAGTCAAATAAGATTAATTCCTGTCGCAAGGAAATCCTTGTACGTATAAGTAGGATTTACTTTAGGGCTTTTGACAATGCATCATTCTTAGATCGATTTCAGGTTTCTTTTCTTTTTTTTTTTCTTCTTAATCAGTTAGAAACACAGAACATGATATCATCTCAAGTGTCCCACAAATTTTTATCATTTTTCAAGCTAGACTAATGAAGACATGTTTTGAAATGTCGAAATGCGTACTCAGGCACACAGGAAACTTTTGCATTCTAAAAAATCTTCATAAAAACTGGAATTCATTTTTTTAAACGCAATTTTCTTTCTCTGCAGGGACGCTAGGGTAAACGTATCCCTAAGCATTTTGTGAATCTAACAGAGGAAATCAAAATTCTAAAAGTTTTTTTTTCCATTGACTGGCCACTGCCTTCGAAGGCTTTGGCCACAACGGTCCGAAATTGTTGGCCACTTTAGTTTGTGGACCAACGTCGCCCCCTATGAATGGCGACGGACAAACGACAACCACGCCCAGACGGGGATCGAACCCCGACCGCCGGGAGTTGAACCCGAAACCGTAGTACGGTGCTTTACCCACCATACAATCCGGTCGGCAAATTCTAAAAAGTTTAACTACATGTAATATAAATATTAAAACTAAAATATATACGCACAGGGTGTCTCAAAAACACTGAGCTAGGCTTTTTTCCTTAAATATTGATCATAGAGCTATTCAATAAATCATAAAGATACAGAATTTTATGGTATCCATTAAAATTTTCCGGAGATCAAATCTAAATAAATACAAAATCAAAATTTTTATACAGGCCCCGAACAAAAAAAAAATTCCAATTAGCAAAGTGTGCCCTATACATTAATTAGGTTATGTACAAAATATAAGCCTTTCCTCTTAAAAAGTCTCTGAGATATATTTATATAAAGTTGGTAGGTGGCTATGCAGAACCAGAGTTGCCAACCTTTAGGGAATATAATTAACACCACATTTTTCTAAACAGTACATTTTAGAAATAGTTTTTCAAAATAATAACAGTCTCAGAAATCGAAGTCGGATTTTTTTTATTTTTTTTTTATTCTAAGCCGAGAATTACTGTTTACAAAATCTGGTTAAACAAATTCCATAAAGCAACTTTGGTCAATATCAATAATAACAAAAAGACGGGGAGTTTTGGGAAACCCGCATCTTGGAGGTTTAGTGCCTGTCTTATTTCATGCCAATCGCCTAAGCGTGTGGTTGTGGAATCGATTCCCACTCATTAGCATTAGCACTTACATTTACATTTACAATGTTGTGAGGTGAGTGCTACAACCAAACGGGTCGGCTTTAGCTCAAATAGTCCGGATGTCAAGCATCCTCCGGAGCCGAGGGATGGCCTACCCTCAATCGATTCCCATTCAATCCTCTGTTTTATTAAATTTCCTTTCTCTGTGCTGGTAAAACCTGTCTCTGTGTTGTCCACTTTATTCAACTGGGATTTATAGTATGCATCACACGTATTTTTCTACAAATGGGTTACAATCATAAAAATTTCAAAATAATGTTACCAGGCGAAATACACGAAAGATGAGAGATAAAATGACATAGTCAATTAAAATCGTTTTAAAATGGCAATAATGAAACTAAAAAATTAGGGGTGTTCGGGGGTGGGGGGGTCTCCCCCCGACGAGGCTCGAACAGCCGAATTTTTAACATATTTAAATACTATTAGTTCACAACAGCTTTAATCTTCTAGACAGCACAGCAAACTTACATCAAACTTGCAGTAAGCTTGATTTATCAAGTCAATAAGCTTGAAATTTTCAAGCGTGTAAGCTTAATGCAAGCTTAAATCAAGTGTTCAAGTTTACACTTGCACAACTTGCATTAAGCTTGAGATAGCAAGCTTAATTTCAAGCTTAAAAATTTTTCAAAAAAAAAATCCTAAATACCCGGGGCGCCCGTCGGCGAACTCGCCCCACATATCTTATTTTTCCACGCATTTCCCCCTCTACGCTGAAATTTCAAGCCGTTTCCATCAAGCGTCCGCGATCGAACTCGGGACCTAAGGTTTGGGAAGCCAGCGTCCTAACCACTCAGCCAACCTGACTTGCACTAACACGACTAAAGTTTGAAGTGACTGTTATGGTTATCACGCCGTTCTTTAGGGAGATTGATCAGTGGCCGATGTCGATTTGTTTCTTTTATTTTTCGATGGGATGAATCAAAATTAAAATAATGTTATGAGTGATTTATAGACTCTATTAATAGGGAAATAAGTATAATATAAACTTAAAATCAGCACACGTTTTAAAACTTTCAATATCGCGACAGAAATGTTGGGCAATATTGGCCAAAATCGAGACAAACGACTGATTTTGAAATCAATTTCGTAGTATAATTGTATTTTATTTTGAAGAATTTCAATATTTGGAAATATAGAATCTTTTTTTTTCTAATTCTATGGTCAAGTACATTTATGACTGATGATAAATTATTTGTTATGTGGATGTGGCTTTCCAAATCAAGCAGTAATCAAGTTGTATTCAAGCTTGACAGTTCAAATGACTTCTCCAAGCTTGCTGCAAGCGTAAAATGAATTGAACTGTCAAGCTTGTATTAGTACGTCAAATTCAAAGAAATGTCAAGCTTGATTTAAGCTTATTCGCTGTCTGTATTGTTACAATATTTCAAAAGCTGTAGAATTTGCATCACATGTATTTTCCTATAAATAGGTTACAATCATAAAAATTTCAACTTAGGGTTACCAATTGAAATACACCAAAGATGAGAGATAAAATGACATAGTCAATTAATATCGTTTTAATATGGCAATAATGAAACTAAAAAATTAGGGGGTTCAAGGAGTCTCCCCCTGACGAGGCTCGAACAGCCGAGTTATATTTTTTACAGAACAGATTATCAGAAATCTGAGTCAGCGTTTCCTTAACCATCGTAAACACTGCATTTTGCAGATTATGTTGTTCAGTAATTTTTTTTTATTTAGTATATTTCTGTGGGAAAGTTGAATAAATTTGTGTTTTCTCTCCGAAATTTCATTTAAAACTTCACTGCCCATTTCACCTCACCCTGGAGCAGTAGTTTCTTCACATTATGTCGCTCAACAATTTTTTTATTTTTGTTAAATTAATATATTTAATTTAGATGAATTTATGTTTTCTGTCTGAAATTTGATTTAAAACTGCATAAATTTTTATCCCACCCAATGAGGTGGAGTAGGTATAAATAGGAGTTTTGAAAAAGCAGATTTTTCATCAAACAATAGGACTGATTCAGAAAATATATATATATAGATCTCTCAAATACCAGGTTTAGGTACAAAAAGTTTAATCTCTAAGTTCATTTTTGACGTTCAATATTAGATTTGAATAACTTAACAGCAATTTGAAAAAATGCCTGTTTTTATATCCATTCTAACTCTACTCTGACAAAAGTTGAAGTGAATTTTACGATGATTATTTTCTAAACAACAGTTTTATTCTTTGCAAAAACACTGTGCAATTGATAATTGCAAATAGGAATTTTGTTTTGAAACGCCAAGTTCTAACTGAAAAAGCTAGTTTTACTTAACTAAAATTAAGAAATTTGACTAAAATTCCAACGCATTTATAAATTGATGTGCGGATATCTTCTGTACTACATGTACATATCCGCTAATTATATGGTAAAAACTACCATAAACAATGCAATTATACTTGTCTCATGCCATTTAACTGAAAAGAATGTGAAGTCAGTAGAACTGCGACTACCCCGCATGCACCTGAAGTAAACAAAACTACGTCACTATGCACGTACAAGTTTACTGTTAAATATGCTGCAAAACAGTAAAAATATGCTGTATGATATTTTATGGTAAGATGTTCATTAAATAAAAAAAATCCAGCATCCCGTTTATCAATTTGTGTACCGTCAGTATGCCGGGATTTTTTTTTTTTTTTTTCAGTGTGTTACCATATTTTCAACTGTGAAATGTGTTGATGGTGTTCTATACTTTCTGATACTTTTCATAATAGTTAAGAGACAGCTTTATCGTTTAATATTCTCAAAAACATGGGTTCAAAATTAAGTCACATCGCAAACTATTTTACAGTTTTTCAGAATCTTCTTCACTTGGTCGCTCTCTCTCTCTGTCCAATGGCCGGGTCAGTTGCCGACTACAAGCTTGATCACTACGATGGCCGGAGATTTCGGCCATTTCATAATGAATCGTCTTGTAAGAAGGCCAAGATGGTCCCTATGAATGGTCTCCTAATTTGGAACTACTTCCAAATAAGAGACCTTGCATCTGGATCGTCACCCTAAGAGGTATGGTTTGAACATGGAAAGGATTGGAGCCACTGCATATTTTATGTGCAACAGCTCTTTTTAGCGTATACGGTCCCCCAGCAATCCAGCGGAGAGAGATTGTCACCCTCCCATTAGCTGAAAAAGATCGGCGCCGTTTCACTTTTGGTTTTCTTATGAGAACAGAGCTTAGTCTTCTTTTTCACTGCAGGACTTCATATGATCAGAAAGTCGTACAAGTCGCTTTTTTGTATACTAGGAAAATGTTGTTTTACCCGTGCATATTGTATAGTGGGGTGAAATGGGTATAAAAACAGACATTCTTGGCTATTTTCTGTTACTTATAATGCTAAACATTTAACTTTTTTGTGTTACTTAATGCAATGCACACACCCTCTTCACATCTGAAAAAAAGTCTACAGCCACATCAGTTTTAAATGCAGAAATATTAAAATTTATTAAAAGTTGGTTTTTTTTTCATAAAGTTGAGGTAAAGTGGATTAAAATAGATAACATATTTTTAAGAAGCGAAAAAATTAATACAGTTTATCTAATGGTAAGTGGATTAAAATGGTTGAAGTTGAGGTAAGTGGATTAAAATGGATAACACACTTTTAAGAAGCGAAAAAATTAATACAGTTTATCTAATTTTATTTATATTCTGTCATAACTTGTAAGTTATTCAAATTTAAAGATATTATGTCCAGGGCTATCAGACGTAGATTCTAGATAAGCATTGTACTTCGACACTTCACTGTTGCAGAATAATGTGGGATAAAATTAGATATTTCTTTTTTGATCAGAAATATAAATAGTTTGTTTTTAAATTATTTTTATACTATATTTTCAGACATCAGTAGGCATTTAATAATTTATTACAAGCATTTGGAAACATGATATAAGCTAAGCC
Source organism: Cheiracanthium punctorium (assembly GCA_038373885.1). Lineage (NCBI taxonomy): Eukaryota > Metazoa > Arthropoda > Arachnida > Araneae > Cheiracanthiidae > Cheiracanthium > Cheiracanthium punctorium. The sequence goes on from JAWZYV010012429.1 coordinate 123,187, forward strand.
TAACTGTATACGCGTTTTACCCCATCAAAAACATAAAGAGAAAAATTTATTTTTATTATTTTTTAGTTCTTAATTTTTTCAGATAATAAGCTATGTAGACCTTTTCTAAATCGAACACAGTAACAGAACTCAAATTTTCAGGAGCGTATTTGTCTTTCGAAAATTTTTGAAGACCCAAGAAAAAACATCGATTCACTAAGCAGATAAAAGCTAATATTATGCTTCCAAAAACAATTAATATTTTTAACGAGTATAAATCTTTCTAACAAAGTCTGAAAATTTAGGATAAAAAAACATACTTTTTTAAATTATTTATATATTTTTTTTAAATAAATATATAAATGATTAAAAAAAGTATGTTTTTTTATCCTAAATTTTCAGACTTTGTTAGAAAGATTTATACTCGTTAAAAATATTTGTTTAAAGAAATATATATTCATTTTACCCCACTTCCCATTTTTCCTACTCAGTTACATATAAATGAAAAAAATGTTGAAAAGTTAAGTTTACTTGTACTCAATATGTAGAAGCGCATCTTTTCTTTATCAACTGAAAATTATCCACTCGAAAAACTTAATATCTGAAAAAAAGATCTGAATATGTTATCATACAAAACCAGAGTTTTAAGATTGTTATAAAACTTACTCAGCTCCCTTATGGCAAAAAACAACAATTCAAGTATCACTTCACATTGTACCAATTGCATTTCGAACAGTTCGTGCAACATGGAGTTTCGAAATCTAGAATTCTTTGACTGACAACATCGGAATACCATAGATTTTTTCTCAGAAAAATTAACTTAGAATGACAAATGATTTTACAAATTAGAAATCACGAATTGGGATTTTTTGTGAAATATAACACTACATTTCTGTTAAAAACCCTCTAAGGGAAATACATGTACGCCAAATTTAAAACATTTCAATACAGCATAAAGTACTTTTATTGCAATGGAATAAGAAGAAATATTGATAAATTTGGCTATAATGATATAATATTCTGTCAGTGAAGTATTCGCTACGAGTTTGAACATCAAAGAGATTTTTTAAATAAAATTTTATATTCCCTAAAATAATTATATTAGATTTAGGGAGAAATACATTGATAAAAAAAAATTCTCTATAAAGTCTTATTTGTGAAAACGATATAATTTCATGAAAAGATAATTCATACCGCTTAGAGATCTTTTTATATATTTATACATTCCTTAAAAATAAATTTCAGCCAGTGTTCAAACATGTATTAGTTTCGTTTACAAATATACTTTTCCAAAACACTTTCAAATTGATATTTAGATATTCATTGCAATATCCATTGAAAGTTTGGTTTTCTTCAGAGCACTTTATACTGAGAATATTGAATTATGATCAGGTTGGGAAATTTTAAAAGCGATTGAAATGAAACGAATATTACGGTATGAAATTTATTCATTGTTTAGGTATACAGAAAATCTGCTTATTGGAAACAAGAAATACAAATTATGCCGATCGTATCAGTTATGAAACACTTTCTACTAGGATCGTATTTTGCGATCACACTTATGCTCAATAAATGATTAACAAAATTCCTTGGGGACGCGGTAGCCCCGGTTGGGAGAGGCGTCGATCTCGTAGCCGAAAGGTTGTGGGTTCTTCGATCCTGGGACCAACCAAAGACCGCCGTGCTCGCTAATGGCGACTGGGCATGTTAAATACGTCGTGGATGCAATGTTCTCCAAGTTCCCATACAATAGCGATACTTCTGGGGGTAGCAGAACTATGCCTTGGGTGTCTTCTGCTTGGTATTTGCTTCAAAATTAAGAAGCCCGCTAACGATCGGTAGTACTGCCATCTATCGGCTCCCGAATGAAATAGAAATGAAGTCTTCGTGAGTTTGTGGTAGAAATCAACATCCTTGGCCGGCACTGCCACTATCGAAGTAATCTGAATTTGGGTACAAAATGTTGTAAAAAGCAGTAGTGCCTAAGACCCCATAATTCGTGAAAAACAAGACAACCCATTTCCTTCCATCATTGCAAAAACTCGCGGATAGCGATTCCTCGCCTGTAACAAGGCCAGGAAGTAGTGACGGACACAAAAAGGAAATGTTTGCCGCTTCGTCTTTGCATGGAAGCGAACGGGTATAAAAACATATATGAGAGACACTAGTGTGCTTATTTCCATTAATTTTCTTTGAACCTACATCTATCATTGCAGAGGGAAGAGCAATTAATTTTGCTCATATTACTTACTACGGACAGCATTCTTTTATAAATTTTATTATTATCTGAGGCGTGTCCAAATGAAAAGATACGAAACGCCTCTGTGAATATATGTCTTTATTTACAAGTAATCAATCGTGTTCTGAGCACAGTTATATTTCTGTTTTTCTCTGAGTCCAGAATTTCTGAGGCTGAGAAGGAGATAATCCTTCATATCCCGGATGTAGGGCGGATATCCCAGCCGTACATCCGGGATGTAGGGCGGATGACCAGCTGCTCCCTCTAGAACTTGGCCATAACAATTTGTGCGAAATTAGACGTAGACGTGCTTTATCATGGAGCAGAATCACTCCCTCACAGAGCAGCCCAGACCGTTTACACTTGGCGGACTCGCGTAAGCTACGTGAGCTCCTCGATCGTCGAATTTGGCAATTTGAACGGCATGATGCCCTCACACGTATTGCCACGTCAACGGGACGGAACACACAACTGCCCACATCTCACCTGCTTCATGTGTGGACGCTTGCGCACAGCCGCGCCAGACGTCCGCATGGGCGTCCCTTGATGTCTCATTACGTAATCCCAAAGTTGCATAGCCATATTTTAACGTTTGGTAGTTACGTCATCTCGTAACTTTTCATTTGAACCCCGCTCACGTGCAATACTCATCCTTATAAATGAATTTTGCAATGTTTGAAATAGACGAACTTTTTCAAAATGCAATTCAAAGGACAGCCCTCAGATATTAAAACTTTTTTGGGTCCCTTAACGTTAAAAAAACTATCTCTCCCATACATATCATCTCATATCGTGTATGTTTATTAATTTAAAACCACGTACGATGAGAAATGTTTCAAATTTTCAAAAGAGAGAGAGAGAGAGAGAGAGATAAGCGAAATATATATAATCAGTTTAATCGCTTGGTGGCTCAGCTCTCATGAAAAATTAAAATTTTGCCACAAACTTTCTGGAATTATCGATTTTTCAAGGGTCAATTTTTGCTGGAAGAAACTTTTACTCTAAGATTGAATCTAGGGAGGTACGCTTGTAGACATTTTTTTAAAATTTTTCTAATGCTTCCTTCAAGCCCGTGTAGAGAAAGAGTTAAAACTGCTGTTTGAAAAAAAGGGCGAGATTCACATGAAACAGAATTCGAACGTTTTCCCTCGCGAGCAGGGAAAAATTTGAATGAAAGCAAAGTTTCTTATTCATATGAAACAAGCCGAGCGCTTTTTGATCACGTGATACCGCGAACACTCTGACGCTATCGTTTTGTCTGTCTAATTCGAATATTTTTTCGCTATCTTTAGGCCGTAAGTTGAGAAAGGCGTAGCTGCTGTATTTCTGGTTATCTTAAATTATACGAAGAAATAAAATGGAATTTCAGTAATCAGCAGTTTTATTAAAGTTTCTAAGTAGTTCACGAAACTTTTATTATTTTACATGGTTTTACAAGAAAGGATAGGATTCTGACGAAACGGCTTCGAACTACTCTACGCAAAGCGAAGTAAAACTCGTTCCGGTGGCTTCATCTTCTAATCACTACGCGAAATTTTGTTTTCTCAGAAATAGAATTTACAAAGTTGAAGCAATACTTGCTTAAATTTTTTATGCTAATTATTAAAAATATATGCTTGTCTAAATTGGTTAAAATTGCTCTTTATAATATGTTATTTGATAACGTATAAAATATGAGTTTTGATCATACAAAAAAAAATTTATTACTATGAACTATATACCAATAATTCAATGGGAGAAGAAAATCCCATCAATAAAAAGAACAAAAGAAATAGGAATAAATTTTTTTATAACTTTGGAACAATAATATAAGCATGTATATAAAACACTTTGGAATTTTTGTCATCAAAATTACACACGTTGAATAGTAATAATACGTGAACAGAATACTAGAAAAATTTTTTTAAAAATTTTAATTATTTAATTAAAAATCTTTTAAAGTGTTAATGAATTGTATAAATATATATATGCTTATATATTTATTTTTATTTATATTAATTTTTCAAAGTTATACAAATTTTATTCAATTTTTTCCTTTCTTTTTTTCATTTTGCAGTACTTTACTCCTCAAAATTAAGTATTTTCCTCATAAGATAAAACACATATTTTAACGCAGAATATATGCAAAAAAGCAATTTTATGGAGTTTAGGCAAGCATGTATTTTCAATAATTAAAATACAAATCTAAGCAAGTGTCACTACAATTTTTATTTTTATGATAAAAAAGATGGCGCCACCTAGTTGGCATCTGACGTCATCATAAATTGGCGATAAATTTTCGCTCCGGCAACCCCCAAAATACGATCGTTGTCGTTTGTTTCGTTTGAATAAGTTTTTGCTGTCGTTTGACAAAGTGATCTAACTGAAGGATGAAAAACGAAACTTTCGGAGAGGATTGTTCGCGTTCCATTTGAATAAGGCCTTTAAACTCATCTATCCCTCAAGAAGTTCAAGTCAATTTCATAGACGTCTGAGAGGATCAAACATGTTTTACACTCGTATTAGGCTTGGGTTCAGTGATACAAAATCGGAAAATCTTAAATGGTATCTGACCCAGACATCACAGCAAACTTGCAGCAAGCTTGATTTATCAAGTCAATAAACTTGAATTAAGCTTGAAAATTTCAAGCGTGTAAGCTTAATGCAAGTTTGAATCAAGTGTTCTAGTTTACACTTGCCCAGCTTGCATTAAGCTTGACATTTCAAGCTTGAATCAAACTTGACATAGCAAGCTTAATTTCAAGCTTAAAGATTTTCCTAAATTTACGGGGCGCCCGTCGGCGAACTCGCCCCACATACTTTATTTTTCCACGCATTTTCCCCTCTATTCTGAAATTTTAAGTTGTTTTAATCTGTTTCCATCAAACGTCCACGGCTGGGTTCGATCTCGGGAACTGGAAGCCGGCGTGCTAACCGTTCCGCCAATAAGCCTCGGGCAGCTATGACTAAAGTTTGAAGTGACTGTTGTCACGCCATTTTCTGGCCAGATCGATCAGTCTGGGCGATGCTGATAAGTTTCTTTAATTTTTCCAAGGGATGATTCAAAATTTAAATAATGTTATGTGTGATTTATAGACTCTACTAATAGAGAAATAAGCATAATATGAACTTAAAAGCAGGACACGTTTCAAAACTTTCAATATCGCAACACTCATGTTGAGCAATACTGCTGGCCAAAATCGAGACAAACGACTGATTTTGAAAGCAATTTCGTAGTATAATCGTATTTTATTTTGAAGAATTTCCATATTTGGAAATATAGAATCTTTTTTTAATTCTATGGTCAAGTACATTATGACTGATTAATTATTTTGTGGAGGCCGGATTGCGCCTCATTCTACCACCCATAAAGTGAAGTATATTAACTAACTAAATTGTGTTAATTATATTAAAATTTATTTTTAGGGCTAATTAATTAGTTAATGAAATTACTAATGTTAATTAGATGTAAATAAAACTACCCTCGATGTTACACTTCAGAGGAGCTTATCCCATTCATTCCTTCCTCTTGCGTGTTCTATTGTCCAGGTTTTGTGTGATAATAAAATAAAACACAACTTTTACGAACTTTTCTTTATTGAGCAAATTTGAGAAACGCTAGAAAATTAATGTCCATTCTCTTTCACAGATGGCGCCATCAACGCACGCTTTCGAAAGGGAAAATCAAGCTGTAATCCAGCTTGACAATTCAACTTGACTCCTGCAAGCTTAAATTGGATTGAACTGTCAAGCTTGTATTAATACGTCAAATTCAAAGAAATGTCAAGCTTGATTTAAACTTATGTGCTATCTCTAAATAGAATTCAGACAAGAAATTTCATAAAAAGTAAATCTTTCCCCCCTCCTTAATTCTCTTATATGCCTCTCCTCTTATCTCCTCCTTAATTCTCTTATATGCCACAAATGGTGTATTCAATAAAAATAAATCATGCTCTAAAGACATATTAAGATGTCATTTTCATGTCTGAAGTGTTTTCGAATTTCATTAGATTGTGATGATGCATTCCAAAAGACGACATAAATCAATGCATCGGAGTCAGAATAAATTACTAATAACAGTTATATAGAAAACAGAAAATAATGTGTAAAAGCTTTAATATTGGAATAAGGTTTCGGGATTTTTAAATGTTTTTTGAAAATTTTTTTTAAATGTTAAGGGAAAAGAGAAAAGAAGATGATGGTATACATTTTTTGAAAATCGTCATATATATAATATTTTTACTTTAATTATATTTTTATTACTTTAGATTTTATGTGAAAAAAATAATGTTTTTCTGCATCATATTAGTTAAAAATTAAAAGTTTATTAATGAAAGTAAATGAGATGTAAAACACTGAAAATGTAAAGCATTTCTAAAACTTTCATCTCTCAAACTGTTCAAACTTGTCGCGTTAATAGGCACTTTTTAACAAGCCAGGAACACAGGGGCGTAGCCAGAAATTTTTCATGGGGGGGGGGGTTACCACTAGTACAACTCATATATATGTATGCGTGTGTGTGATAATATAGTGAAGAATATGCATTTTGTATGGCAAAAAAATTCTCATGGGGGTGGTTATGACCCCCCTAACCCCCCCCCGTGGCTACGCCCCTGCAGGAACACCATTTAACAAATACAAAGCAGTATGAAATAATAAAGAATTTTGATCGAAAATTCTATTCGAGAATTACAAAATAATAAAAATAAATTGAACAACTACACTTGACTGAAATTCTTAAAGTTCTACTGTTTAATAAAATTGATATCTCTCAAATTAATAAAGTTCACTATTAAAACAGCAAGCTGAGGGCCTCTTTCTACGTTTGATTGTGGCTTCCCTTTCACAATGTGCTTGAAATTCACAAAAACGGATAACCAATACCTCTGGTAAATGGACTTTATCATTCTCTCTTTTACGCGGCAACTTACTATTAAACTAACTACATTTTACCGTGCAATTGCAATGCTAATATTTTAAAAAGTTGTTTTTTCTCCCATGATGCGAATACAAACTAACTAAAGTGAAGTGCATTAACATGCAGACAATTTCAAACAAAAGTTTTTTTTTTTTTTTTTTTCTATCCTTTGTACCAGTGATTAGAAGATGTTCATCGGTGCTCCAACATTTTCGTTCGATGATGTCTCTTAACAGAGAGGTACTAAAAAAGCAGCATATTTATTTAGGCTCAAGAATATCAATATGGAAGAGAGGTTTGACGCACAGACGAAAGCGAAAGCAAGTAACAGTTTACTTGGCCAGACGTCCTCTTGTTGCATTAATTTTTGTCTAAGGGGTCATCTACGCTGAGTTTCGAAAGTTTTCTTATGACTACATTTTTACTCAAAATTTGAATTCAACATGTCCTCTCCCAGTGCAAAAGCCTCATTGGGGGCCCCCTCTTACGAAAACTTTCTTATAGCTTTTTATACCAGACCATGCAAATAAGGATGTTATTACAGCATAAAAACTATTTAATCAAGATTCAAAATGAAATGCAATAGTTTTGTAGAAATAATATTATGTAGGATAATAATATTTCTATTATATTATATTTAATGTTTAATTGTTAATTTCATTCCATATTTTAGAAGTAACGTGTTCCACAATATCAAGGGCGGATTAAAGGGGGAGGAGGGGGCGACCCCCTCCCTCCCCCGAGAAAAAAGAAATTAATGTAAAAGTTCATATTTTACCTCCATAAAATGGATGTATATGTCAATCTTCTAACTAACCGCCCCCCCCCCGACAAACTTGCAATAATCCGCCACTGCACAATATTTTTGTATTTATTTTCCTAAACATTTATTTACAGTGGGAAGCTGGATAGATTTTCACTTTGCTCCCCTTAGAAAGCTATTTCCTTTTATAAGTTCCAATTGAAAATCAGCACTACGGTATCAGCTCGCAATCAGCATACATCACTACATATGCCACGTTTAATGATAAGTTTGCACTGAATAATTGAATCGGTGAGTGCAGATACCGCATCAGTCACAAAAAGGAAATTTTTCAGGAGAGAGAAAAAACTTCATAACTCCTCCAAATTTTCATATATTTAAACTTTTTTTTTCCTCTGTCATAACATGCATTTATGTTTCTGTCATGCAAATATTACCTAATTTCGACATCAGTTAGGCTCAGGAAAATTTAAAAATTGATTCGGACTGATGCTGTTTCTGCACTCAACTGATTTTTAGTCACCTGAAAACTTGGAAAAAGGTAATCATTCAAAGCAAATCAAATCACCATTTATTGTCTAACTATATTTATGGTACACAAAAGTCAAGAACATGAATTTAGGAGGAAAAAAAAGTGCTTTGCTTGCAGAAAATTATGGAGATAAAAATATAACATCGAAGCTGGAATAACTATTTTTTAAAAAACCACCCCTATGGCAGGGCAGGTGGCCAATAATAGTGTTAAAATAGATCATTCTCGATAATTGATTCATTGTCGTGTGCCGACCATTGATCATTGTCGCCCATCGTTAGAAAAAGAAGCCCCATATCTACGAACCTACTCAACAGACTAACGTTGCTCTTGCCCTCAACACGCATCTTGCCTTTCTAAGCTTATTTTCATCGAAAACGATTTTTCGCAATTTTGTGACTGAAGTGGTTTCTCCACTCACCGATTCAATTGCTTGAGACTCTACCGTTTAGCTAAAAAAAAAAGGTGTGGATACAATGTTAGGGCTTTGAAATAGTAACAAAGTAATTATTAATTTTTTTTTTCATAAGTTCTCATAGTTTATTTTAAATTAAAATCAAAATTTGCAAATTTTAAACTTTAAGGGAAATTTGTGAGCCCCCATTTTTGGGGGGTTTGGGCACTTGCCCGACTGTTCTGCCGGAAATCAGACCTTGCCCCTTACATACCCACAATAAAAAGGGGAATCTGTGATTTTAATTTGTGTTTGTGAAAAGCGTTAAAAAAACCTTCAAAATTCACGGTTTAATTAATTTTCAATAAATTTCGGAAAACTTGCATTCAGTTATATAAGCTAGTGACTTCTAAAGAAAGACCCTCTTAATTTTGAAGCGAAATTAAAAACTCTAATCCTTAGCTTTAAAAACAAAAGCTTCTTTTGATAAGCACAATGATACTAAAAAGGTGATTAAGTTTCATTTCACAAAAAAATTATAATAACTGTAACCCAAATAAATTTAATAGAAAGAAACATGATTTTAGTAAAATGTGTCCAATAATTTGGCCAAACTGTAGTCATTAAGATCCTTTTCTATGCTTTGTTTAATAAAAATCATAAACCTTTTTGGATAATTTATCGAATGTTTAAATAATAGATTAGTGGCCTACTACGTAATTCGATATAAAACCTTTTTGTGACCTTCAATTTTAATCAACTCAACAAAAAAATAATCTCCTCTTATATGTAGAAAACATGATTAACAAGCATAAACATTCTGCAAAATATGTTTGTTCTTCGTGAAAGTATACTTTTTTAACACGTTTCCATTACACAATAGTTTGGGCAGAATATTATATCTTGTCAAAAATTTCCAGAAAACTTTTGGATAAATATTTATCACTCAGCATATTCGCGAGATCAAACATTATTTAACGAAAAGAAATTTCCTATTAATAGATTTATTGTGATTCAGATTTGTTTGTTTTTTAAACAGGTTAAGTCAGAGTTCTTTGAAACGTGCTGGCAAAATGTCACTTGGCATTAGTTCATAAGGATGTGACTTTCTAAAGAAAAAATTTAAATATGTATGTTTTGCTGTTGGCAGGTGGCTCTTTTTTCATGCTTTTTAAAAACAAAAATACTGTCGCTTTACATATTTCTTAATAACTTTGGGTCATGTTTGCGTTATCTAAGGAAAGTCATGCTGTGCTTGAATGATAACGATAATGATGCATACGAATAAGAAAAAGGGAATAAAAAAATAAATTCTAACTAAATTTTGAAATTATAGAAAGTTTTACAAATGCATTAGCAAGTAAAAAATACACAGTAAAAATAAAATAGGAAAGATGGTATCGAATAATGTTATTGTTATATATTGACACATTAGGAATGCTAAAGCCTGTTCTATATGAAAACAAATGGATATTATGAAAAGCTTTATAATTTATCTAATAAAGCTGTACTTACTTAAATTTTAACGAATTTGATTGTTTTTGTTATAATATTAAGGATTTAGAATATGCATCATAAAATAAATCTGACAGTTGAAAATTTTCTTACGCTAAATACTGTTTGATCTTGCGAGTATTTTAAATATTTATCTCAAGTCATCTAGATTGAGTAAAATTTTGGCAAAAATCATATTCTGCATAAATTATTTGCTAATGGAGACACATGTTGCACAATTAATATATTTTTCAATAAATTAATTAATATAGTTTAAAATATTTTATATGTTTGTTAGATTCAACTTAAGACATAAATTTTAAAAGGGAAATTTTGCTATTGATTGTTTTTAAAAATATCAAATGTTTGAAATTTACTGTCATGACATGTGAGCAGATCCTAAAGTCAGGAGCTTAATTTGCATAGGAGCTCACCGGAGCTCAGCTCCTTTACTTTTTTTTCAGGGTGAAGTTTTACATATTAGGCAAAATTCAGCGGAGCTCATGAATATTAGGACCAATCAGAACTCGTTTCACCTCGAACCTATTTGAAAATCCTGAGACCAACAGATTTTAGGTCTTTTACTGTGTATTGTTTAGATTTCCTTGTGCTAATTTCATACTACTGAATTTCACTTCACTGCTCCGTGAACTAATGAAAATACGTCCAGTACTATTACATGGGGAAAATCTTTGAATTTTCGTTATTTTAACAGTGTACTACCGACTTCCGTATTGCAGTTGTTGCGGGAGTTCACAGTACGACACTGAGTATGAACATAAGCTCTAGAGAATGTTAGGGCTCCGGCACTTTTTTTGCTACAAATTAAACCCTGCCAGAAATACAATCCAAGACATTAAAAGTATACCAGATAAGAGTTTTTAATACAAATGAATGAGATACAAGTAATATAAAAAATTAATTTATACCATGGCTACAGAAAGCTTCTATGACACTGGAATTTCACACCTATATCCAGAAAAATACATAAAATACTTATAAATACTTTTCATCTAAAACTAAGCGATGAAAGTAACAGGTTTAAAATTCTGAACGGGCATGCAAAAAGCACACTAAAAAATAGCTACTTTGAAATTTTCATTTTTGTTTCTGTTTTCTGATTATTAGTACGTTTTCAATCATTATTATAATTATAATACACAGTGGTACAGTTTTATGTTTATAGATGAAATAAATAAGATAGAAAAATGTATTGCAAAACACGGAGAAATTAAAAATACAAGAAAGTATGCTAGAATATGCTGGTAAGTAATTGTGCGACGTAGTTTTTAAAAAAGAAGATAACAAAATTCTTTAAAATACTTTAACTTTTCGAGATATCTTTATAAGAATCTAAAACTTTTCCTAAAAAAACTAAAATAGAAAATCGTTTGTGTCATTCCTTTGTACAAAGAAATTCTTTAAAAAAGATATGTGTGTTCAATTATAGTTCAGTTTTAGTTAAATGGCGAGAGAAGTGATTGAAGGAACTGCACACACAATCTTTTTTTCCCTTCCCATACATGAATGATCCTCACAATGGAATTTACTTTATACTCATATCATTTTAATCAACGTCAAACTTAATATTTCTCTTTGAAACTAATAATGACAGCTCGATGAAGGAAAAATGTTTCAAAAGAATTTGAAGGGGAAAAAAAAATATTAAAACAATTTTTACTTGTACGAAGGAATTTTTGTTTTAAGTTTGAAAGAGGAAGTTGAAGGGTATTTTTTTTTTACCCTTTTCTGTATAATTTTAAAGACTTCTTGATTTCTGAAGGATATCTGGGGGTTATACTGAAACCACAGTTTCGAAGTTAGAGAGTGTGAGATGCATGATACTTATCTCTGGTTAAAATACCACCGGAAGAAGAGCTGCTCACAATTTCAAAATAATTTAGTTTGTTTGTTTTTTCCCACTATGGTTTGTAGAGGAAAATGAATTGTATGAAGTTTTTCATAGAATACATTTGAATATTAAATGATACAAAAACCCCGGAACCTAAGCAACCTAGCGATTGAATGTAGACGATTTCTTCCAAATGACTACTCGTTTCGTAGCAATTGCTGCAAAGACAAATAAGCAATGTCCATGCGGGGCATCCAAAAATCTTCATGGAAACAAAGATAATAGGAATCCCTACCGTTGTCTCTTCGCAGGTATGAATGTTGGCGTGATTCTGAAGAGAATTCAACTTAGGAACTAAAAACCGCTCACATTACCAGAGAACTACTGAAATATGCCTACCTAGGGATTATAATTAACCCGGTATCTTTCATAGTTTTGGTGTCGGAAAGCGCTTTGGTGTAAACATAATGTTTTGATATAACTACACGCTTAAACCAAACTAGCGAAATTCGATCAGTCGGAGCGAAAAGTGAGCCAGTTTTCAAAAGTGAGCTTCTCCTTTAGGAACGTTTTTCGATCACAAGAGCGGAGCGGAATATAACATGAGCGAGGACGGAAATTATCGGAAAAAAACAGGAAGGGAGGAAAGGTGTTCTCAGAAAGAAGACTACTTAAAGAGCACTTTTGCTGAAAAACCGGTAAGTTTCCATTGAAACGGATCGCTCCGCAATGTATCTTTTTTTTTTTCGTTCTTTGGGTTTAAGCGTGTAGGATATTTTTCACAAGTTTTTCTGCCACGAGTTGTTCAGTACAGTCCCCTATTTGTTTCAAGTTTTATTAGGTAGACAAATTCTCTAAAAAATCGCCTTAACCATAAATTGAACGGGATGAGAGATCACGCTAGTATTGAGGTCTTTTCAGGTCAAGGAGCAGGTTCAAGTGAGATCGAGGTGTAGGTGTGAGTGTAGGTGTACTGATGACTGGTGCGTAAGTGAAAGTTTGCCGCAAACACCAGTTGATCGACACGATGAATGTGTGGAAGGGCTCCATCCTGCATAAAAATCGTGCCTACGAGGCGGTGACGTTACTGAAGTTCTTTGAGTACAGACGTCGTCAACATGTGTTAGTACCTTTTCCCAGTGACGCAGCACGTTTCTAACTCTTTTGAAGACACCTGTTCAGTTACACAAGGACCAATGAAGAACATTATCGTAAAGCTGCACCAAACCGTAACCTTTAGAAAGGCCGTAACCTGTGCAAAGGCCCGCAATTCACCAAATGCGCTTCTTCCCTAACAAAAGCACATTTGGTGAATTGCGCGTGGGATTTCTGTTGGCCAGATGCAGGAAGTTGTATATATTCTTTAGAACATTTTGATGAAGATGAGCCTGATTCGTTAACAGAATGCTCTACGACCAAACGACATCTACTCCCATTTCTCGCAAACAATCGTAGAGCTAACGTTTCCCGAACTTCATCATCTTCATCGGACGTGTATGATGAGTATCTGTTTGCTTCTACGACCACTGTAGCCATTTCTTCAACGTGTGCAGAACCCAAAGTTTAATCAAGATTTAACCTTTTTGTCGATTTGGTAACATATCGAGTTGTCCGCAATTTCTCGAGTTTTTTCATCGATACCCGTGTAGCGCGTTATGTCAGTAGTCCTCGGCTAAGTTTTTCGATTGACAGAATGCTATTAGAATCAGCATCGGAGTTTTAATTCTCGTGGAAAAGGATCACTTGGAGAGCTTTGTCTATCAAGGTCACCACTGGAGTGCTTTTTTTTTTCAAGGTCGGCATTGGGCATCAATGAAATGAAAAAAACTGCCTGATCATGAGACTGTCTTGCAATTTCATCAGCTCGTCATATGTTGTTATGTTGCGCTTGCGCACCCCTAATCACATTTCATTTGTGCTACAGCGCCATATATCTGCGATTTATTAATGTCCAGTGGTGTTACTATGAAAGCACCTAATTTTTCAATGGATATCGCAAAAAGTCATAAGCATTAGTCAATCTTCAAATCTATGTTTCACGATTAATACATACCCAGCAAGCACAAACAGGTTCTCTGAACGTCTATTACCGTTGAGAAAACGTCTTCTGAACGTTAATCCTCAACTCTACAAAATATTTTAACATGACCAAGTAGGATGTTGATATTTCGATTTTTATGCATAATGATTTTAACCCCTTTATGCCTAGCTTCCCTTTTTTGGGACGGCATTTTCGCTATTAGTCGAAAACGTTATTTATTTTTCCTAGCCTTTATTCATGAGTATTGAGCCTCAACTCCGCACAATATTTTAACATGACCAAGTAAGATAATGATATTTCGATTTTTATGCAAAATGATTTTAAAATAAATCATTCCTTGTTCAAGAAGTTGACATCAGAAATTTATCTATTATTTCTGTTATCAGTAAAAATCGAAGAAAGTCGCAAAAATATCCAGGCACAAATGGGTTAAAAGAAATCATCCCTTGTTCAAGAAGTTGACATCAGAAATTTATCTATTAGTTCTGTTATCAGTAAAAATTGAAGAAAGTCGCAAAAATATCCAGGCACAAATGGGTTAATATTAAACAAAGTATGGAATGGAAAGGAAAATATATTTGAAATCACTGACTCTCCTGAGGTGCCACATCGCAAATAGAAATACCATAAAAATAACAGGATATTAGTAATTTTTTTAGCGACAGAGCTAGTATCTCTACAACGCGGGATTATCGTTTCAAACTGCGTAAAATTGTGTTCAAGCATCACGTAAAAACGACAGAAGCGAATGATATGAAATTGGGTGTCATGATAGGTGGTCACTCAACTTAAAACATAGGCGTCGAATTTAAAAAAAATCTTGATTGGATTTTGAGATTTTGCGAAAATCGTTTCAAACTGCGTAAATTTGTGTTCAAGCATCACGTAAAAACGACTGAAGCGAATGATATGAAATTGAGTGACATGATAGGTGGTCACTCAACTTAAAACATAGGCGTCGAATTTTTAAAAATTTTCATTAGATTTTCAGATTTTGCGAAAATCGTTTCAAACTGCGTAAATTTGTGTTCGCACATCACGTAATAACTGCAAAGGTGAAAAAATGATATTTGGTGAAATGATAGGTGGTCACTCACCTTAAACTATAAGCCTCTAATTTTAAAAAATTGATCAGATTTCGACTTTTTGCGAAATTCGCTTAAAACTGAGTGAATCTTTGTTTAAGCATCACGTAAAAACAACAGAAGCGAACGATATGAAATTTGGTGTCATGATAGGTGGTCAAAATATTTTGATTACATTTGGAGATTTAGCGAAAATCGTTTTAAAATGCTGACATTTTGTTCCAGCATCACGAAATAAAGACTGCAGGGAATGAAACGAAATTGGGTGACATGATAGGTTGTCAGTTAACTTAAATTCTAGGCTTCCAATTTTTCAAAGATGTTGATTAGATTTTGAGATTTCTATATCCGGATTTCTCGAGTTTTTTTCATCGAGACCCGTGTAGCGCGTTATGTCAGTAGTCCTTGGCTAAGTTTTTTGATTGACAGAATGCTATTAGAAGCAGCATCGGAGTTTTAATTCTCGTGGAAAAGGTTCACTTGCAGAGCTTTGTCTATCAAGGTCCCCACTGGAGTGCTTTTTTTTTTTTTCAAGGTCGGCATTGGGAATCAATGAAATGAAAAAAACTGCCTGATCATAAGACTGTCTTGCAATTTCATCAGCTCGTCATATGTTGTTATGTTGCGCTTGCGCACCCCTAATCACATTTGATTTGTGCTACAGCGCCATATATCGGTGATTTATTAATGTCCTGTGGTGTTACTATGAAAGCACCTAATTTTTTCAATGGATATCGCAAAAAGTCACAAGCATTAGTCAATTTTCAAATCTATGTTTCACGATTAATACATACCCAGCAAGCACAAACAGGTTCTCTGAACGTCTATTACCGTTCAGAAAACGTCTTCTGAACGTTAATCCTCAACTCTACAAAATATTTTAACATGACCAAGTAGGATGTTGATATTTCGATTTTTATGCATAATGATTTTAACCCCTTTATGCCTAGCTTCCCTTTTTTGGGACGGCATTTTCGCTATTAGTCGAAAACGTTATTTATTTTTCCTAGCCTTTATTCATGAGTATTGAGCCTCAACTCCGCACAATATTTTAACATGACCAAGTAAGATAATGATATTTCGATTTTTATGCAAAATGATTTTAAAATAAATCATTCCTTGTTCAAGAAGTTGACATCAGAAATTTATCTATTATTTTTGTTATCAGTAAAAATCGAAGAAAGTCGCAAAAATATCCAGGCACAAATGGGTTAAAAGAAATCATCCCTTGTTCAAGAAGTTGACATCAGAAATTTATCTATTAGTTCTGTTATCAGTAAAAATCGAAGAAAGTCGCAAAAATATCCAGGCACAAATGGGTTAATATTAAACAAAGTATGGAATTTAAAGGAAAATATATTTGAAATCACTGACTCTCCTGGGGTGCCACATCGCAAATAGAAATACCATAAAAATAACAGGATATTAGTAATTTTTTTAGCGACAGAGCTAGTATCTCTACAACGCGGGATTATCGTTTCAAACTGCGTAAAATTGTGTTCAAGCATCACGTAAAAACGACTGAAGCGAATGATACGAAATTGGGTGTCATGATAGGTGGTCAATCAATTTAAAACATAGGCGTCCAATTTTTAAAAAATCTTGATTGGATTTTGAGATTTTGCGAAAATCCTGTCAAACTGCGTGAATTTGTGTTCGAGCATCACGTACAAACGACAGAAGCGAATGATATGAAATTGGCTGTCATGATAGGTGGTCACTCAACTTAAAACATAGGCGTCGAATTTAAAAAAAATCTTGATTGGATTTTGAGATTTTGCGAAAATCGTTTCAAACTGCGTAAATTTGTGTTCAAGCATCACGTAAAAACGACTGAAGCGAATGATATGAAATTGAGTGACATGATAGGTGGTCACTCAACTTAAAACATAGGCGTCGAATTTTTAAAAATTTTCATTAGATTTTCAGATTTTGCGAAAATCGTTTCAAACTGCGTAAATTTGTGTTCGCACATCACGTAATAACTGCAAAGGTGAAAAAATGATATTTGGTGAAATGATAGGTGGTCACTCACCTTAAACTATAAGCATCTAATTTTAAAAAATTGATCAGATTTCGACTTTTTGCGAAATTCGCTTAAAACTGAGTGAATCTTTGTTTAAGCATCACGTAAAAACGACTGAAGCGAACGATATGAAATTTGGTGTCATGATAGGTGGTCAAAATATTTTGATTACATTTGGAGATTTAGCGAAAATCGTTTTAAAATGCTGACATTTTGTTCCAGCATCACGAAATAAAGACTGCAGGGAATGAAACGAAATTGGGTGACATGATAGGTTGTCAGTCAACTTAAATTCTAGGCTTCCAATTTTTCAAAGATGTTGATTAGATTTTGAGATTTTGCGAAAATTATTTCTATATTCGTAAATATTCGTTCGCGCATCACATAATTACGACTAAAGCGAATGATATTATATTACTTAGTAACTCTCTTAACCTGCAATATTTTAACAATACATAAAAATTATAACTTCGCTTTCTTTACTTTGGCAACATACTCCATCCATTCTGTGTACTCCAACGAAAGTTCTTGCTTTTTGTAAATTTGCATTCACTAACCCGTCGAGGACGGGTACTTCAGCTAGTCTATATAAATAAAATTATACTTTTGTCTGTACATTTCTTGGAATTTAAAAATTTTGCGATTTCTATCCGTTTCAAGCACCCGGCAATCCGATGCGACCCTCAAAAAAAAGTTTGTCTGTCTGTCATTCTGTCCTTCTGTTGTTCTGTCATTCTGTCATTCTGTCCGTGACGCTTTTTTTGTTCAAGCATCACGTAAAAACGACTGAAGCGAATAATATGAAATTGAGTGTCATGATAGGTGGTCACTCAACTTAAAACATAGGCGTCGAATTTTTAAAAAATCTTGATTAGATTTACAGATTTTGCGAAAATCGTTTCAAACTGCGTAAATTTGTGTTCAAGCATCACGCAAAAACGACTGAAGCGAATGATACGAAATTGGGTGTCATGATAGGTGGTCAATCAATTTAAAACATAGGCGTCCAAATTTTAAAAAATCTTGATTGGATTTTGAGATTTTGCGAAAATCCTGTCAAACTGCGTGAATTTGTGTTCGAGCATCACGTACAAACGACAGAAGCGAATGATATGAAATTGAGTGTCATGATAGGTAGTCACTCAACTTAAAGCATAGGCGTCGAATTTTTAAAAAATCTTGATTGGATTTTGAGATTTTGCGAAAATCCTTTCAAACTGCGTAAATTTGTGTTCAAGCATCACGTCAAAACGACTGAAGCGAATGATATGAAATTGAGTGTCATGATAGGTAGTCACTCAACTTAAAACATAGGCTTCGAATTTTTAAAAAATCTTGATTGGATTTTGAGATTTTGCGAAAATCCTTTCAAACTGCGTAAATTTTTGTTCAAGCATCACGTCAAAACGACTGAAGCGAATGATATGAAATTGAGTGTCATGATAGGTAGTCACTCAACTTAAAGCATAGGCGTCGAATTTTTAAAAAATCTTGATTGGATTTTGAGATTTTGCGAAAATCCTTTCAAACTGCATAAATTTGTGTTCAAGCGTCACGTAAAAACGACTGAAGCGAATGATATGAAATTGGGTGTCATGATAGGTAGTCACTCAACTTAAAACATAGGAGTCGAATTTAAAAAATTTTTGATTAGATTTTGAGATTTTGCGAAAATCATCTCAAATTGCGTAAATTTGTGTTCGCACATCACGTAATAACTGCAAAGGTGAAAAAATGATATTTGGTGAAATGATAGGTGGTCACTCACCTTAAACTATAAGCATCTAATTTTTAAAAAATCGATCAGATTTCGAGATTTTGTGAAAATCGTTTAAAACTGAGTGAATCTTTGTTCCCGCATTACGTAATAACGACTAAAGCGAATGACATGAAATTTGGTCACATGATAGATGGTTGCTCAACATAAACTATAGGTGTCCAATTTTTAAAACATTTTATTAGATTTTGAGATTTTGTGAAAATTCTCTCAAAATACGTTTATATTTCTTCAAACATCACGTAATAACGACTAATACGAATGATACGAAATTTAGTGATATGATAGGTAGCTGCTAATCTTAATTTATAGGCGTTGAATTTTGAAAATATTTTGATTACATTTTGAGATTTTGCGAAAATCGTTTCAAAATGCTGAAATTTTGTTCCAGCATCACGAAATAAAGACAGCAGGGAATGAAACGAAATTGGGTGACGTGATAGGTTGTCACTCAACTTAAATTCTAGGCTTCAATTTTTTTTAAATGTTGATTAGATTTTGAGATTTTGCGAAAACTTTTTTCAATATGCGTAAATATTCGTTCGCGCATC
Source organism: Cheiracanthium punctorium (assembly GCA_038373885.1). Taxonomy (NCBI): domain Eukaryota; kingdom Metazoa; phylum Arthropoda; class Arachnida; order Araneae; family Cheiracanthiidae; genus Cheiracanthium; species Cheiracanthium punctorium. Next base: position 142,817 of record JAWZYV010012429.1, read on the forward strand.
ACATAATTACGACTAAAGCGAATGAAATGATATTACTTAGTGACTCTCTAACCTGTAATATTTTAACAATACATAAAAATTATAACTTCGCTTTCTTTACTTTGGCAACATACTAGATCCATTCTGTGTATTCCTACAATGCTGACGAAAGTTCTTGCTTTTTGGAAATTTGCATTCGATACTAACCCGTCCAGGACGGGTACTTCAGCTAGTCCTATATAAATAAAGTACATAGCAAACAGAAAGATATTACATCAAGATAAGCATGTCCAAGTTATTCCATGCATAGAGTATTTCACTTACAAAATAGAATGTAAATTATATTCTGGGAGGGTGAGTCTATTGAAATTTTTCGTCGCATTTTATTTGCTGCTACTGTAAGATCTAAAAAAGGAAGTAGTTATAAGATTGCAAGTTTGAATGAATTAGTTCCAAATATTCTTACATGAAAATAATACTTTGTTGAACAGCAATAACATATAATACTTTTAGGAGCTCCTTAAAAACTTAGAAATAAATGTTTGTTGCCGGAGGCAACTCTGCCTGTGCTCGGAATGCAATAGTGTGCATGTTTATTTTTTTCCTCTTTTAAGAAGATAGTTTTTAGACTTCAGGGAAATGCTTCATGGGATGAGAATTGTTGATGTTTTTTCGCAAACAATTATCTGTGATTCAAACTTTCAATAAAGTATTTTCAGTGGTGGTATCATAAAAATGCAGACGATGTTTTTCAGAGTTCAAATCAAGCGTTGCTGTATAAATGTTTTGTGCCGATATTTTAAGTAGAATTCATAGTTACTTTAAGCGTGCTTAAACTTTTTAGTTTATTTGTACGATTTCATCATGTACCTTTTTTTACAGATTTATAATCAGTGAACATGAGAAGTACAGCAGGGGAGGGGGAAATGTAGTTCTTTTTACCAAAAGAAATTCCTTTTCGCTTGTGGATATAATGTAAGAAAAATTATTTTTTACATAAAAGTTATTAATTATTAATAACACATTCAATATTATAATGTTTAAAATAATGCATATGTATAAACAAAAACCATGTTTACTTATTTCGGGACAGAAGGAGTTTCATTAAACAAAAAAGTGACAAAAACAGAATTAGGAACGTTGTAGTTATACATTCGTGTCCTATCGTTGTTTGCATGATTTTCTCTAACCTTTGCTGATGACATGAATAATAGATAAATTTCTGACCTGCATGAACAAATGATAATTTCTTCTTAAAAATTTTGCTCAAAAGGTGTTTACATTCTTTTTGGTAATGTAATACATATTTTGTGGAACTGAGATTCATTACTCATGAATTCAGACCAGAAAAATTAAATAACGTTTATACTAGTTTTGCGACTGACCGCGAAAATGCTAAAATTTGACGGTCCGAAAAAATGACGTATTATACTGTGTTTTCTAACTAAGGTCATAATGTAAAATGCATAAAATTGTACACAAGTGTATAAAGCCATGGAAATAACATCGCATTTCACTTCTAGATATGAAACAAGACAAACTGTAAAATTTGAAATTACTATATAGATGCTAATCCCCAAGAAGTATCTAACTTAATTTAAAGGAAAAGATATAGGTGAGTTGATACATTGTAGCATAATTAAAAATCTTAAGCGTAATTTTTATTATTATACTTTATCGTAACAATTTAATGTTTCTTCAAAAACTTTAATCTGGATATCCGAAGTCATTAAGAATTTTAATTCGAAGCTCACATTTAAAAAGTATTCGAAGTTCTGAACAATAGTTCCTTATTATTTAGACGAAAACTTTATAATTTTCTGAAAGAAACGTATTTCCAATTACACTTGCTAACTATCCAGTCAGATAATTTTAAAGATAAGAAAATCCCCTCCATTTAGCTTTAGAAAATACTTTTCTTTAATGGCAGTTAACAACAAAACAATATCAGTTTCATTCGAATTATCAGGGCTTTATTCTACTTTATCTTTTTCGTTTGGAACGTCGGTCAGTAAATAAACATCTTAAAATAGTTTATTCACTAACCAAATTTATATGTTAATCAAAGCAATAAAATTCCAATTCTTGAATTAGCTTTAATCGATTTTGTACATTACGTAATGATATAAAAACTTGAGATATTTTTTATTGCTGTGTAGCTACGATTTATCGTGTTTAATATATCAAGTAAGAGATGATTTATCACATGGAGTTATAGCATTCTTTCTATTTCTCAAATTCTTTTAAAAACTTTTAGTTTATGAATCCAGACTCATACATTTCTGATTCTTTTATCTTTGAAGTGTTGGTCTCGTAAAGAAATTTATTAAAGAAATTTACAAGCATTTCTATAAGATCAAAGGTTTTTGTTTTCGAAATCACTTAATTTGAAACATTTTAAAAGTTAAAGACAGCATGACAAGTATACTTATATTTTTATGATAATGTACGTAAAAGTAGTGCGATTTGTTATTAGGGGGCCAGAGGCACCTAGTCCCTTGATCTAACCAACATCAATCAAAATCTCTTCCTATTATGTAACACCCAGCTCTTTTAATAATTTAACTTTAGTGAGGAAATGCACGCATTTCATTCTATTACCACCTATTAAAAAACACTTTTAAAAATACCAGCTACGTGTTTTCCCTATCTAAAGCATGCACGAGCCATGGACTTGACTGCTCCAAACTTGGTTAGCATATTTGGCATTTAGCACTAAAGCCATAGTGACACGCCATTAACTTGGCTTCAAAACGGCTTATTTGGCGCTGTCTTTGGGACACAGATTTTCGGACCCTAGCATGGTGTTCTTAGGAACTGAAAGAGGAAATATCGCCATTGGAAAAATTTTCTGCTCAGTAGGAAATTACTTTCTATTTGCGTGATCGTATATTCTTTCAGGCATTTCCGTATTTCTGGACGAAGGAAATAATAATAGTAACAAAAACAGTCAGTGGTAACTAATATGAGAAAATACTTTTAATTAATGCCCACTGTAAATGTTGAGACAATAAAATGCAAATTTTACAAGTGAACCTCGTAACTTACACCGACTAGCTGTTTTAAAACAATTTCGGAACATGAGACGAAGAATTGCTTCTTTTGTAATTCAGTTCAATTTAATTTGGATGTTTAACCGATAAGATATAAATATAACTTTCTATTTTTCTTCAATAGTTTTTCGAGAGGAAAAAAGGGAAAAAATTAATAATTTACTATGTTCATCGAAATAGTCTTTAACCTTCGTAAAAATCAAAACACAAAAGACTAGTGATTTCACGTAGATACTAGTTCCTGACCTAGGAACTAGCGGGGCAGCTGCAAATGCGTGGAATTCATATATTGACATTATGATGCCTGAAATGCTTTAGATGTGAAAACAAAATGTGTTCAAGAATGTTGAATGCGTATGAACACTCTATGGTCGTACACTGATAAACTTTCAAAAAAACTTTTTGTTTGTACTAAAAAATATTTGTGGATGCTAAGTTTGTTTTAACCTCATCATGACCGAACAGAGTACTATACAGATTGAGAAAATCAAAAAATATACAGTGTGATAACTACTCTTACTGATCATTTTAATCATGCTGTTCGATAGTCAGTTTGATAATAGAATATATCAGAATTATTTTTATTTAGCATGAAGACTTCGTGTTTGAAATAACCAAGAAAAAAAAATACAGCTAAATGTACTACAGAAGATTATAATATGGATTGATTGTTGCATTAATGGTTGAACAGGATCCTATCAAAAGATGTATAGATTTAGCCAATATATTAAAGTCATTTTAAGAACCAACAATTTAAGAGCATTATCACCAACTTTTCTTCAGCCATTGTTAACATAATCAGATGCGATTGTCACTTCAATATAGGGTGTGATAACTACTCTTACTGATCATTTTAATTATTCTGTTCGATAGTCAGTTTAACTGTAGAATATGCCAGAATTTTTTTTTTATCTAACATCAAGACTTCGTCTATATTCAGCCAATAAAGTTATTTTAAGAACCAACAATTTAAGAGCATTAGCACAAACTTTTGTTTAATCATTGATTATACATAATCAGATGCGATTGACACTTCAATAAACTTATCAGCCAAGAAAGAGAATCACTTAATATGACTGGTTTTACAATTATATAGCAAAGTTTTATAAACAAGATTAATAATTTTGCCATTTAATAGGAAAACTTCTCTTTCAAATAAAGATATTCAAATTTTTGAATACACATCAGTCGGAATGGTAAATGCAATTTAAAGTTGGACATTCTTCATTCTTTTGTGTCTGTATTCTTTTATTCCTTTGTTAAACAGCTAAATGCTTTAAATAGCCAAGAAATGTCAGAGAAATATATATTTTTTTTTTTAACGAGAAATCTATGGAGCCCAGAAGAATGTTTAATTTTCCAAAGTGATTAAACGAACGCATTTAAGATTTCCCTCAGTGATTTTAAGTGAAAAAGAAGCAGCATGAGTTATTGCGCCTCATTAAAGAAAGGATCGCAGAGATCTGAGACCTAGGAACGCATTGATTTCTGCGTGAAAAAGTAAACAGATTATGCTAGTAACATGTCTTTGAATTCTTGCTAAAGTATGATTGAACTAGTTTGCCATCCCTCCTGATATGATGTCCAAAGAACAAGATATGAGTTTCAAAATTCTACACACAAACAACCCAAGCAATTTCCTTAATAGCTGTGTCTCATTTATTTCATATCTCACAAGTTAATGTTTTTGTTGACTATCCACTTCAAAGCTATCAGTTTATGTTTACACGAAATAGAATAGTCAGAGAAGGTTTATTTATTTATTTATTTATTTATTTGCATGCGTTTATATAACAATTGTTTGATAAAATTTCCATTTAAGTTTTTAAAGTAAAAGTTGTAGTAATGAAATTTAAGTGCAAGATTTCAACTCAAGATTCATCAAAATGGAAACAAATCATAAATCTTAAATCACTTCCAAAGTTTTTTTCTCTTACTACTTCCTTGTACGGAGTATAAGGAAGTAATGTGATCCCGAAAAATTTCGGAGGGCAAATTTCGACGAAAAAACTGATTTTGACAACCTTTAAATTTATTTTTAAGAATTTTTTTCGATGCATCTCATCGTACGCTAGCATGCACATTCATATAAATGCGTCTGCAACTCATTTTGGCCAAGAGTCTATTATGACCAGTTTTTCCATGCCGTCTGTACGTACGTATGTATGTAACTCCCATATCTCAAAAACTATTGGTCGTAAAATGTTGAAACTTTATATTTATTGTTGTAACAGGTGCACCTCCCTTTTGTTCCCAATCGACTGGATAGTTTATCTACAGGGCCGCCCAAAAGATTCTAAATGCATTGCACTCTATGGGCCGAGATACATTAAACTCGCATATCTCAAAACTATTAGACATAGAATGTTGAAACTTTTCATTTAGGATTGTTGTAACATCTAGCTGTGTACCTCCCCTTTCGGTTCCATTTGACTGGATAATTTATCTACAGGGCTGCCCAAAAGATTCTAAATACATTGCGCTCTATGGGCCGAAATTCATTAAAGCGTATTTTAGAGATATTAGGCTATTTCAAACGACTCAGAAGTGATATATGCTGTTAAGGGTTACAAAATGAATTTCTCCATCAAAACAAGTGTCTTTATCATTTATAGTTCTGCTACAATCTAACACTCTAAAGACAACACACACTCTAAAGATTTCCACCACATTAACGGTCATGGCAATTTTAGGGACATTCATCCATTTCAAGCACAATACCGTACTACCATATAGTTATGTAATGGTTCGACCACAGTCACGTAACTCCCTCAAGAATTACGCCAAAAGTCGCCGAGCTTGGCGGTTTTTGGTGTACGGGTGTATGTATTTAACTCTCAAATTTCAAAAACTATCAGTCGTAGAATGTTGAAATTTCATATATAAGATTGTTGTAAGATCAGTTGTGCATATCGATTTTTGGTTCCAATTTACTGGAGGCTTTATTTACAGGACCACCCAAAAGAATTTCAATGCATTAATGTCTATGGACATCTTCATATATATTACATCTGTTGACAGTCATTGTTTGGTCCATGCACAAAATCCCGCCATTTGTCATCCTGCTTGGCGAGTTTTGGCAAAATATCGCCAAATTTGGCGATAGTCAGTCATTGTTTGGTTCATGCCTAAAATCTCGACATTTGTCGACGACCTTGGCGAGTTTGGCCGAAATATTGCCAAATTTGGCACCAAAAATTATTTTGTATTTTGCATAACTCTAAAACTTTGATCCGTAGAATTTTGAAATTTTGTATTTAGAACTATTGTTACATCTAACTGTGCATCTCTTGTTTGATTGCAATCGACTGTGTAATTTATTTACAGGGTCAGCCAAATGACTTAAAATGTATTAAGATGTATGGATACATTCAATTCATTGAAAGTCTGTGGTCAATGACTACTTTGGCTATCCCCAAAATCTCGAAGACTATTTCAAGTTTGTCGGCTTTTTGTGAAATATCGCCAAATTAAGTGTCAGAAGGAAATCTGTCAAATTGAGCCCAGCTTGGCGATATCGGAAATATTCGGCTAGAAATCGCTATACCTTACTATTACTGCAATGTTTTATCTCTCAAACAAAATAAGTTTAGATGAAGTGGGCCAAAAACATTTTTGATTTAATAGACTTACAAGGAAGTCATGTGTTGTCCACATCAGATTTTTTAAATTTTATGAATCAAATGCACGTATCACTTTAAAATCATTAAGATGTAAAAATAATAAAAATTGTTTGCTGTTTCAACCTTTCATTAAAACAACTTTTTCAGTTTTAAATTTTAAAAAATAAAGTAACATTTAATACATATTTAAATGTATTATTACTAACTAACAACAATACAAAAATAGACAATGCAATTCTGTTTAAAATTATGATTAACTAGCTGAAGTACCCGTCGTTGACGGGTTAGTACTGAATGCAAATTTCCAAAAAGCAAGAACTTCCGTCAGCATTGTAGGAGTACACAGAATGGATGTAGTATGTTGCCAAAGTAAAGAAAGCGAAGTTATAATTTTTATGTATTGTTTAAATATTACAGGTTAGAGAATAACTAAGTAATATCATTTCATTCGCTTTAGTCGTAATTATGTGATGCGCGAACGAATATTTACGCATATTGAAATAATTTTCGCAAAATCTCAAAATCTAACCAATATTTTTGAAATATTAGAAGCCTAGAATTTAAGTTGAGTGACAACCTATCATGTCACCAAATTTAGTTTTATTCCCTGCAGTCTTTATTTCGTGATGCTGGGACAAAATTTCAGCATTTTAAAACGATTTTTACAAAATCTCAAAATGTAATCAAAATATTTTAAAAATTCAACGCCTATAAATTAAGATTAGCAACTACCTATCATATCACCAAATTTCGTATCATTCGTATTGTCGTTATTACGTGATGCTTGAAGAAATATAAACGTATTTTGAGAGAATTTTCACAAAATCTCAAAATCTAATAAAAATGTTTAAAAAATTGGACACCTATAGTTTATGTTGAGCAACCATCTATCATGTGACAAAATTTCATATCATTCGCTTTAGTCGTTATTACGTAATGCGTGAACAAAAATTCACTCAGTTTGAAACGATTTTCGCAAAATCCCAAAATCTGATCGATTTTTTTTTTTAGATGCTTATAGTTTAAGGTGAGTGACCACCTATCATTTCACCAAATACCATTTTTTCACCTTTGCAGTTATTACGTGATGTGCGAACACAAATTTATGCAGTTTGAAACAATTTTCGCAAAATCTCAAAATCTAATCAAGATTTTTTAAAAATTCGACGACAATGTTTGAAGTTGAGTGACCACCTATCATGATACCAAATTTCATTTCATTCACTTCAGTCGTTTTTACGTGATGCTCGAACACAATTTTAAGGAGTTTGGAACGATTTTCGTAAAATCTCAAAATCTAATCAAAATTTTTTAAAAATTTGACGCCTACGTTTTAAGTTGAGTGACCACCAATCATGATACCAAATTTCATTTCCATCGCTTCAGTCGTTTTTACTGACTCACGATCGCAGTGCGTTCGCAAACTACAAGATTTACGACCAGTTTAGATAACACGCATTTTTCGCCAACACATCGCATCTGAAAATTCGCATTAATCAACGATTTTTTAAAAATTCGACGCCTATGTTTTAAGTTGAGTGACTACCTATCATGTCACCCAATTTCATATCATTCGCTTCAGTCGTTTTTACGTGATGCTCGAACACAATTTTAAGGAGTTTGGAACGGTTTTCGCAAAATCTCAAAATCTAATCAAAATTTTTTAAAAATTGGACGCCTACGTTTTATGTTGAGTGACCACCAATCATGATAACAAATTTCATTTCCATCGCTTCAGTCGTTTTTCCGTGATGCTCGAACCCGAATTTACGCAGTTTGAAACGATTTTCGCAAAATCTTAAAATCTAATCAAGATTTTTTTTTAATTCGACGCCCATGTTTTAAGTTGAGTGACCACTTATCATGACACCCAAATTCATTTCATTCGCTTCAGTCGTTTTTACGTGGTGCTCGAACACAAATTTACGCAGTTTGAAACGATTTTCGCAAAATCTCAAATTCCAATCACGATTTTTTAAAAATTCGACGCCTATGTTTTAAGTATAGTGACCACCTATCATGACATCCAATTTCATATCATTCGCTTCAGTCGTTTTTACGTGATGCTCGAACAAAAAAAAGCGTCACTGACAGAATGACAGAACGACAGAATGATAGACAGACAAACTTTTTTTTGAGGGTCGCATCGGATTCCCGGGTGCTTGAAACGGATAGAAATCGCAAAATTTTTTAATTCCAAGAAATGTACAGACAAAAGTATAATTTTATTTACACTCATGTCCATAAATTAAGGATAATTGAGAATCACACAGAAATTGATCTTTAAAATAAAAATATCACCAGTGGAATGATCACACACATCTTGAAGAAGAATATGCAAATTACTGGAAACCACCAGATGGCGTGGATGGTACGTCACAATGACGAGAGTGTAAGAGAGGGGTGTATAAGGAATGGTGGCAAAGAAGTAAAATTGTTCACAAGCGCTGTGAAAGCCTTTCAGTGCAAAAACCGCATAGTTATGGCACAAAGGAGGCATTTGGATGATGTTTTACGTGGCAGAATTATCGGACGACAGGAATGTGGACGTACCCAGCTGGAAGTTCCGAGGAACTTGGAATCGCCCAGAGTGTCATCTCCAGGCTTTGGCAACGATTCCAAGATGATGGTAATGTGAGTAGACGTTACAGCACAGGTCGCCCCCGAGTTACAACGCCGAATGAGGACCGCTATTTGGCAGTTACTGCCAAAAGAAACAGACGGAGTACAGCATCAGACCTGTCTCGTCAGCTCTCTTCAGCTACCGGTACGACAGTTTCAAGGCAGACGGTGTACAGACGCTTAGGGCACATTGGTCTATATGCTCGTAGGCCTGTCAGATGTGTTCCACTTACCGCAACTCACTGTCGCCTGCGATTAACCTGGAGTAGAGAGCATGCATTGTGGACACCGCAACAGTGGTCTTGTGTGATGTTTTCCGACGAGTCCAGGTTTAGTTTGGAGTCTGATTCTCGCCGGACATTCATCTGGAGAGCGCCAGGTACCCGTTACCACCAAGAGAACACCATTGAAAGACACCGTTACGGTGGGGCAGGATGGCTCGTTTGGGGAGGAATTATTCTTGGTTCCAGAACTGACCTGCATGTTCAGAGTGTAACGATGACAGGCCACATCTATCGGGATGTCATTCTGGAACAGCATGTACGTTTGTTTCGGGGCGCCATGGGTGCTGAATTTGTGTTTATGGATGATAACGCCCGTCCTCACCGTGCAAACATTGTAGACGAATGCCTTCAATCGGAGGATATCACCCGTATGCATTGGCCAGCATACTCACCGGACTTGAACCCAATAGAGCATGTGTGGGATATGCTTGGCCGACGAATTGCAGCCCGTCAACCCCCTCCCACCTGTCTACCGGAACTTCGGAGTGCAGTGCTTGATGAGTGGTGTAATATTCCCCAAGATCAGATTGATCATTTGATACTCAGCATGCCTAGGCGTTGTCAGGCCTGTATTGCATCGCCCGGGAGACATACTCCGTATTAACCATCCTACTAACCATGTTATACTGTTTTTTGTAAATAGGTTCTTTTTTTAAATTTGGTCAAGGGAGTAAAACTTGCAATTTTTATTAATTATGTCAAACATATAGCATCTTTTTTGCTCTTTACTTTTTGTTTAATAAATCGACTTTACAAATAAGTCAAATTTGTTTTGCTTCTTTCTCTTTCTTTGCCTAAACTTCATTATCCTTAATTTATGGACATGAGTGTATATAGATTAAAGAATTTAATAACGCATTTTTTATACAGTTTTAAGAAAAGTGCGTATTTAATACCAGATTTGAACGTCGAAAGAATATATTATACAATTATTGTAGTCTTAGGGTGTATAGTATTAGTGCAATTGTATTATTTGTTCAGATACGGCAGTGGAGAAAATATATTTCGATTGTTTTTTATGAACGCGGGCATCGATATTTTAAATAGTTCAGAGCAAATCTATATAAATAAAATTAGACTTTTGTCTGTGCATTTCTTGGAATTCAAAAATTTTGCGATTTCTATCCGTTTCAAGCACCCGGGAATCCGATGCGACCCTCAAAAAAAAGTTTAGGGTGTATAGTATTAGTGCAATTGTATTATTTGTTCAGATACGGCAGTGGAGAAAATATATTTCGATTGTTTTTTATGAACGCGGGCATCGATATTTTAAATAGTTCAGAGCAAATCTATATAAATAAAATTAGACTTTTGTCTGTGCATTTCTTGGAATTCAAAAATTTTGCGATTTCTATCCGTTTCAAGCACCCGGGAATCCGATGCGACCCTCAAAAAAAAAGTTTGTCTGTCTGTCATTCTGTCGTTCTGTCATTCTGTCATTCTGTCCGTGACGCTTTTTTTGTTTAAGCATCACGTAAAAACGACTGAAGCGAATGATATGAAATTTGGTGTCATGATAGGTGGTCACTCAACTTAAAACATAGGCGTCCAATTTTTAGAAAATCTTGATTAGATTTTCAGATTTTGCGAAAATCGTTTCAAACTGCGTAAATTTGTGTTCAAGCATCACGCAAAAACGACTGAAGCGAATGATATGAAATTGGGTGTACATGATAGGTGGTCACTCAACTTAAAACATAGGCGTCCAATTTTTAAAAATTTTCATTAGATTTTCAGATTTTGCGAAAATCGTTTCAAACTGCGTAAATTTGTGTTCAAGCATCACGCAAAAACGACTGAAGCGAATGATATGAAATTGGGTGTCATGATAGGTGGTCACTCAACTTAAAACATAGACGTCGAATTAAAAAAAATCTTGATTAGATTTTGAAATTTTGCGAAAATCATTTCAAACTGCGTAAATTTGTGTTCGCACATCACGTAATAACTGCAAAGGTGAAAAAATGATATTTGGTGAAATGATAGGTGGTCATTCACCTTAAACTATAAGCATCTAATTAAAAAAATCCATCAGATTTCGAGATTTTGTGAAAATCGTTTAAAACTGAGTGAATCTTTGTTCCCGTATTACGTAGTAACGACTAAAGCGAATGATATGAAATTTGGTCACACGAAAGATGGTTGCTCAACATAAACTATAGGAGTCCAATTTTTAAACATTTTTATTAGATTTTGAGATTTTGTGAAAATTCTCTCAAAATACGTTTATATTTATTCAAACATCACGTAATAACGACTAATACGAATGATATGAAATTGAGTGATATGATAGGTAGTTGCTAATCTTAATTTATAGGCGTTGAATTTAAAAAATATTTTGCTTAAATTTTGAGATTTTTCGAAAATCGTTTTAAAATGCTGAAAATTTGTTCCAGCATCACGAAATAAAGACTGCAGGGAATGAAACGAATTTGGGTGACATGATAGGTTGTCACTCAACTTAAATTCTAGGCTTCAAATTTTTCAAAAATGTTGATTAAATTTTAATAATTTGCGAAAATTATTTCAATATGCTTAAATATTCGTTCGCGCATCACATAATTACGACTAAAGCGAATGAAATGATATTACTTAGTTACACTCTAACCTGTAATATTTTAACAATACATGAAAATTATAACTTCGCTTTCTTTACTTTGGCAACATACTACATCCATTCTGTGTACTCCTACAATGCTGACGAAAGTTCTTGCTTTTTGGAAATTTTCACTCACTAACCCGTCGAGGACGGGTACTTCAGCTAGTTAATTATATTTATGATCTTACTTAATCTACGGTACCGATAATTTTTCAAATATCACTTGAAATATACTGATTGTAATTTTTAATTGTGTAACTTTATAAATTTAACTATGCTTTACCTCAGACGAAGAGAAGTTGTGAAATACTTTGAGGCATATTTTATAATATTCTTGTGTGAGAGTCTGTAGCTAGTCATTTATATTTTACAGCACCTACATTTTTAATACACAGGAGTGCTTATAGTAAAAACTTATTTTTAATGCTTACGTTAGTCTAAATTAGTAGAGTAGGTTATTTTCAACTTCCCATGGACCATAAAAGAGTAAGAAAAATATGAATTTATTAGTAAAAGTTAGGCACAAACCTTGTTATTTACATCCAGATTGAATCTGAAAAAGTAGACAAAATTTTACGGGGTGATAGAACACGACAGCCTATTTCTCATGGAAAATATCGGGTGCAATGTGGGGGGGATATCGGGTGCAATATCGGGTGCGTGTCTTCATGTACCAAATAATAATCACTTTCAAAAGATGTTCGAAAAATCAGTGAAATTCCCGTATTTTTTTTTTTTTTTCCCCGCTTCAACAGTTCTTCGAAAGTTATTACATGGTGCATAAAAACTGTTTGCGCCTCAATTTCCGTGACAGAAATGGTGGTGTAGATTTGTTCTATAATACCGTAAAATTTTGCCCTCTCTTTCTGATTCACACTGTATAGATAAATGAATGTTTGTCCTTCCTGTATATAGACTCAAAAACTGCTTGACCAATTTAAGCATTTTTTTTTTTTTTCCAAATTGATCTGTTCTGTATGAAGGTTTAAAGTTATTAAAATCTGATTAATAGGAAGAAAGTTAGGGCCCAGAACGTTCTTTTCATATTACTTGAATCGAGCACATTCTGACTGAAAAGCTAATGCGAGATTTGGTGGAAAAACATTATATAAAAAAATCTGATGTGTCCAACACATGACTTCCTTGCACGTCCATTCGATCAAAAATATTTTCGACGCACTTCCTCTAAATTTATTTGTTTGAAAGAGATAAAATATCAATAATAGTAAGGTTTAGCGATTTCTAGCCAAATATTTCGATATCGCCAAGCTGAGTTCAATTTGAAAGATTTCCTTCTGACACTTTATTTGGCGATATTTCACCAAAAGCCGACAAACTTGAGATAGTCAGCGAGATTTTGGGGAGAGCCAAAGTAGTCATTGACCACAGACTTTCAATGAATTGAATGCATCTATACTCCTCAATGTATTCAAAGTCATTTGGCTCACCATGTAAATAAATTTTCAGTCGATTGCTGTCAAAAAAGATATTGAAAACAGCTAGATATTACAATAGTTCTAAATACAAAGTTAAAAAATCTACGGGTTAAAGTTTTAGAGTTATACAAAATAGGAAATAATTTTTGGCGCCAAATTTGGCGATATTTCGGCGAAACTCGTCAATGTCGACGACATTTGGCGAGATTTTAAGCGTGAACCAAACAATGACAGATTATCGCCAAATTTGGCGATATTTCGCCAAAACTCGCCAAGAACGATGACAAATGGCGATACTTTGGGCATGGACCAAATGACTGACTATCGCCAAATTTGGCGATATTTCGCCAAAACTCGCCAAGGTCGAGGACAGACGGCGAGATTTTGGGCATGTACCAAACAATGACTGTCTACAGTTGTATTATATTGAAGATGTCCATAGACATTAAGGTACTGAAATTCTTTTCGGTGGTCCTGTAAATAAACTCTCCAGTAGATTGGAACCAAAAACCGAGATGCACAGCTAGATGTTACAACATTCTTATATATGAAATTTCATAATAGTTTTTGAGATTTGAGAGTTAAATATGCACACGTGTACACCAAAAGTCGCCAAGCTTGGCGATTACATACATATGCGAGTTACATACATATGCGAGTTACATACATATGTACGTACGTACAGACGGCATGGAAAAACTGGCCACAGTAGACTCGCCACTGGTCAAAATGAGTTGCAGACGCGTTAATATGATCGTGCATGCTAGCCTACGATGAGATGCATCGAAAAAAAATTTTAAATTAAATTTAGAGGTAATCAAAATCGGTTTTTATGTCGAAATTTGGCCCCCAAAATTTTTCGGGATCACATTACTTCCTTATACTACGTACAAGGAAGTAAAAATTGGTGATATTCAACCTCAAGTAAAACTTTTAAAATGAAATGTCGTATTACTGTATCACGAAAAGGTTTTTTAGTATATTTTATTTATTATCGAAAAATTTACTACTTTAAGTTTCAGAAGTATGATAATGATTCATTATCGGCAAGGAAAATGTTCTAAATGTTTCTTTGCAAATTAAAACTAATCGTAGCAAGTAGTCTAAAAATATTGCTTTCTTTGTTTGTGCTATGGTAAGATTACACGAGAGGCATCTGCCTACGTCGATGCCTTGGTCGAAGGACAAGAGATTGTGCATTTAAATAAAACCAACTAAAACTCCTGACCATTAGATCGACAGCCGCGCGGTAGGCCCGAAATCGGAATCTTAACACTTCAGTATCTACCATGTTCAGCTCTTTATTCACTCGGGTATAGTGATGCTTGATCTTAAAAAAAATAATAATATGAAACGCTTTCATATTTTAAATCTTTGTGGCACAACCCTTTCCCAATGCTGAAAAAAGGGCAACCGTTGCCATCGCTCGACTTAATTACCAGCAAGATGGCGGACGATCGAAACGTTCATCGCGTGCCACAGATCTAGAGACCCTGTTTTGGACGACAGCTGGCTGTGCCGGGCACAGCCAGTTGTCGTCGAAAACTGCCGTCGAAAACTGTCGTCGAAAACCAGCTGTCGTCATGGGCAATCTATCCAGCTGTTCTCGCGTTCTTCCATCTTTCGGCAGATGTCAGTGCTGTTAAAAATAATCGTGACCATTTTTTGACGGGAAATGTAAGTGCTAAAAGTAAAGGATTCTCGTGGAGCGATGTCACCCGCAACTATTTTTATAGAAATCAAATCTATTCTTTGTGGAACACCATGGAACACCTTGCGTATTAGACAATTATGGCGAATTTTCATAATTTGGCGACTTGCGTATATGTATAATCATAGGCGCCGACTTCATGGGGCTTGAAGGGGCTTCAGCCCCCCCAATATTTTTATTCAGGGGGCTGAGCCCCTTCAAAAATTTCACTCTGACAATTTAGTGTCAAATCATATTTCTTTCTCCAAATCGGTTAAACATCCTAAAAATAGAGAATGTATCGGATCGCTAGCTTTTTCTGTCTCTCACTCCGCTTTTTCTTTCACAGGGATTCAGGAATTACGTTGGGTGCCTGTAATGCCGTAAGGCACGGATGTCAACCTTCTTTATCAAGAGCGCAAGCACAAACAAATGACCATCAGATAGCTAGGCAAAAAGAAAGTAAAACGGGTGTTTTCCCACACAAGAACCATTCGGATTTCACACCGTGACACAATTGATGATGGAATTGCTTTCTAGTAGGGAGAAGACTGCGCTTTTTTTAGGAGGGTCGTTCTCATGTAATTTTTTTTTATCAGTACAGCAAAAGCTTTCACTTTTGTTCTATTGTGAGATGCAGACTCTTCTGTAGACGTCTGACCATAAGGGAGATTTTCCCATTGTGCAAGACTGCAAACGATTGTGACATTTCCATTTTCCACCAGTATTAAGTTTCGACGCTGAAAATAAACCGTTTAAATGTGACTTAAAAACAATTCAAGGCAGAAAATTAATAGTCAAATTTAAGCTTGAAGATTTTAAATCATGAAGAACCTTGTGAGATAAATGAAAAATTGATGTTTAATACAGTTTCGGATATAGACAGTATTCATTTCTTTACACGCTTTATCAAAAATTTACTAATATCGAACGCTTAACGTTTCTTATTTAGCTACAGTTAAGAGCTAAATGAAAAATGATTTCATAAAAATCTTCGAGGAGCACAACTTCTGGATTATATTTTATAATTGCTTCCTCTTATCTTCTATCTTTACATATAAAACTCTTTCCCCCACCAAGGGCGTAATGAGGGGGGGGGGGGCTACGCGGGCTGAGCACTACATAGCTGTCTCCCAGCCCCCCTACGATTTTCAAAAATTTTTGTTATTTTACACATAAATACGAAAATTTAGAAACGAACATTTGAAAACCATGAAATTTTAAATCTTTGTTTCGTTGTTTTGGGCGAATTTCTCTTCATAATTGCAAGATTTGTATACGGTTTATTATTTTGCTACTATTGGCTGCATGTGGTGCCAGTGGCGGTTCCAGAAGGGGGGTCACGGTGGTCATGACCCCCCCCCTGGGCCTAGATTAACCATCTCCCCAATAAGAAAGGAGGAAAAAAAAAAAAAAAAAAAAAACCGAGGGCCCAAGCCGAGCTTGGACAAGGCCCAAAATTCAGAGAGGCCTTGATCATGTGCATACATATCACATTGTGTTGCTGAAAGAGAATTCGTCTTTAGAAAACCATTAGCCTCTGACTAATTTACTTTATTTTATAACAACACTAAAGTATGCACACAGTGACTATGTGCTCAGTCGTTGTTCCTTGGCAGAAAAATATGCAGCCGTTTTATAAATATGTGCATTCATCCATATCCATCCATACATGGAGGGCAAAGGAAGAGGGAGTCACAGCGAGCATGATTAAGGTAAGGGTGGATGGGCTAGTTGCCCCGAACCCACAATGAAAGAAAACTCTCAAAATCAAAAAATGGTTTATAGAAAAATGTGTGAATTGGGCGTGTGTGATACATTTTACTCGTATTCGGCCCCCACACTTGCAAATAGCCTTCCTCTTCTGTAAAAGCACTCTATGAAGCACGTATGTTTGTAAATTATTAATTTATGGAATATCAAACTAGCATAACTGCTACAAAACCATAAAAATTATAGAGGAGAAAGGAGGGGCTTTCATGGGGAAAGAGGGACCATGCCTAACAGGGCCGGATTACCCATTAGGCTGAGTAGGCTTTCCCCTGTGGGCTCCGTTATTAAAGCTATTTTAGTGTTAATATTTATACAGTATATGTAACTCTGAGAAAATAATTCTGATTCATTGGTGACTTCGTAAACACGAAACACTTTTTGGCATTGTTAGCCACTACACTTCTTAATTGAAATTTGAATGAATATGTGCTAGAAAGTTTGAAGCTGACTATTTAGCTTGGATTTTTATGTGCACATTTCAGTGATACCCTGCATTAGACGGATGTATATTTTGCAAATTCAATAAGGAGAACTTTTAGCACTACGTCTACACGAACGGGCTATGGTAATCATAAGAAGGCTTTTAAACAAAAAACCCTTCGTACCCCAGTCATCACAATCATATTTTATACAACTTTTTTCCGTTCTGAATAAAAATTAATTTTCGTATATTGTTGCACAAATGTCATCAGAATAAATTTCAAATAACATAATTCGTTATGGTTTTAGTTTATAAAATGAATACTATGTATCCATTTAGCCAAGAGCGTCTCTGACTTACCAATTGCTAATGTGCTAGTTTTATTTATTTTGATAATTGTTAAGGTAATCTGAAACAATTTTCCAAAAAAGAAAGGGTGATTTAGAGTGCAATGGAGTTTTTATATATGTTTTAAAAATAACATGACGTAGACTATGATTTCGAATTAGATTTCATTCATTTTGTTTCCATTTTTCATATTATTGAGTATTCTTATTTTAATGTAAAGTGAAAATGTTGAGTATTTTTAAAAATTGTCTGTAAATATCTACAATAATTTAGAGTGATAATTTTGGTATTGTATATCTGTTTCTGTGTTATTCCACTTTTAAATGTAAAACACGATTATATTTTATACAAGTTTTTTCCGTACTGAATAAAAATTAATTTTCATATATTGTTGCACAAATATCATCAAAATAATTTCAAATAGCATAATTCATTATGGTTTTAGTATATAAAATGATTAGTATGTGTCCATTTAGCCAGGAGCGTCTCCGATTTACCAATTGATTATGTGCTAGTTTAATTTGTTTTCATAATTGTTAAGGTAATCTGGAACGGTTTTCCAAAAAGAAGTGTGATTTAAAGTGCAATGGTGTTTTTATATGTCGAGTTTTTTTTGCCAAGTCTCACACGGAGGGCAAACCCCCCACCCTCGGCCTAGATCCCTCGCGCAGATAATTGGCCATAACACCACATTTCAACATTTCTTCTCATTTTTAATGTTATTGAAAGATGATATGAGTATTCTTAGTTTAATGTAAAATGAAAGTTTTCAGTATTAAAATGTTTATGAAGACCTAAAATAATGTAGACTCTAAATTTTGATATATTCTCGCACTTAGATTTCTTTGTTAGATCATTTTTAAATGTTAACAAGGATGATATTATTGGAAAATTAATTTTTTTCCTGCTGTGCAAATACTATAAGAATGAATTTAAAAGTATATTTTATTTATTTATTTGTTTTTGTTTTTACAATTCAAATCACGGAAATCCGTTTAATATGTATGTGTAGAAGAGAGGACTTGTAACTTTGTATGATGGTTTGTATATTATTTGATTTGCTTTAATACATGGAAAGGAGGTATTTATTACTTCGTTGCTTATGTTTTTTAAAATAATTTTAAATGTAATCTGTAAAAAGTTGTCAAAGAAATGTAATTTAAATGTGATCAGTTTTTCTGTCTTAAAGTAGTGCGACATTTAATTAAAGTCGATTCAATTTATGGGTATTTCATCATGTAGTAAAATAAAAAATACTATTTTATATTAGTAAAAATTATCTCTGATGAATGTTTGCCAGTAAATAAAATAATCCGGATTTTAGTATTTCGAATCGTTTGTACTTCTAGGGTATTTTGAAATATTAGCTGGAGTAATGTTTTGCAGAACAGTTTTTCACATTTGACTGCATGCATTTTCTTTCCTATGAAATTATCATTAAATACATTACAAAAAAGATTTTATTTGTTTTGCTGTTATTAATTTAATTAAACTTCACCTATTCTTTCAGAAGGGAGAGAGATTTGCTTTCTCCATATGTATACTGAAGACTGATTCGAGATCTTCAGTTCAAATACTTAATTTAAAAAATGAGTTCAAAAAAATTATTAAATGGAATTCTTTTTATTTTAATGAAAGTGTTATGTTAAAAAAGCACATTTTGAAATCTCAATTCTAAAATTTCTGAATCCCTTTATTCTACTGACGGAGGGAAGGATTTTGTGTCCCCCCCCTCCGTAAGGATACGAGCCCCCCCAATAATTTTTACAAGTCGGCGCCCGTGTGTATAATTAATAATTAACTCTAAGAAAACAGTACTTCATATGTTTTCTTTGATAAAAACTACGGAACAGATAGCTTGCCACCAATGGCGAGTTTTCATTATTTGGCAATTTACACATGCTCACAACTTATAATAACTGCTCATTTAAGGTTCCCCGAAAACCGTTATCCATATTTTCATATACATAATCCTTTGTAGATTGGCGTATTTAGCACCACAAAATATATCATCTCGCCGCGCTGGCTTATATCCAAAGTGTACTATAACTGCTATAATGGCATAGTCAACGCCACCAAATATTTCTATTGGTAGCAAATACTCCAGCTGGACCGAACCGGCTTTAAAATAATCTGCATTTTAATTATTTTTCATTTTCAAGATACTGGATTCTAACATTTTTGAACTCGCGGTTTAGATTCACCCTGCTTGGAAAGATACCATTTTACCAGTTCGTACCTAATGCCAAGATGGCTCTTTTAAAATCAATTACAATTAGTTATTCTGTTTTGTAAAAACTAATAATCGCTCATTTTAAACTCCTGTTGTCTAAGCGAACTTACTATTTGAAAATTGTCAACTTTGTGTAACATACTTTTGAGTTATTTATTTCATAAACTTTTTAATTTGGCGCAAAATGAGTATAATTCTACATCATGTTTGTCAATTTCACGCGATTCTACGTACTTGGAATTGCTTTGTTGCAAAGCAATGAATGATTTTATGCCAAATCTGGCAACCATTATGTTTTATTTTTTCAGTTTTTTTATTAATATCTTCTAAAATAATTCGATTTTTGAAATTTAAGTCAGCTTATCAGGTTCCTCGGAATTTTCCGAATCCGTGGACATGTTTCTCGAAATTCAAATCCCCACGGTTTAGGAGAAGATAGCCAAACAAGCTCTTGACTGCGGCAGCGACAGCGGCCGTTACTTTTTTTTAGAATAGAGAGTTTAATTGTTGCGGTTTCGTAATAAGGAGCATATTGCATTGTTGGGAACACCAATATGTTTCTTTTTATCAAGAAAAGATATCAGAATCTTGAAAATACACTGAGAGAGGGGGGGGTTCTTCTCTTCTTAAATTTATGGGGGGGGTGTAAGGGAGGGTTCGTGTACTTCTAGAGAATCTCAATAACTGAGGCTAGGAAAGCTCCTCCTCAATAATGGCATATTTAGTACTGTGTTTTTATTCTAGGTGCGCTTTATTTCATGCTTTTTCCGCCTCTCGTAAATACCATCATAAGACCGCTGAAACTGACAGACGACTAAAGTGTGAAGGTCTAGGGTTTTGTCCTACCGCACGACTGCAGATCTAGTGGTCTAGTTTTGGACGGTTTTCTTCAAATGTAACGGGAACGTTTTCCCCCTTACCTTCCCATAGGTTCCGAATTATGTAAAATGCTGTCTAACAACGATGTATTTAACTATTTTAATATGTTATTTTAACCAAGATATTTATTGTTAACTGGCCATCTCAAACAAAATAATAGAAATTGAGGACAGATGAATTCCCTTGCCCCATCTCTAGAAATGTCAGTATAGGCACTTTTTACTACTAGAAATATTCTGATTGTTTCCAACAGATTTTGAGAGCTGAAATAGACATTGAGATAGTGCATTGAAAATCTAAGAAATGTGGAAATTTCTGTATTGTTTATCTTAATTTGCTTATTTAAAAGTGCCTATCGCTCCTTTAAAAGCATCGTATAATCAGATTTCGGAAGCGCTAATTCGTCAGAATAGGGGGGGGCCGGCGAGCAGCGACGAATAGTCAAACCTTAGCTTGAGTGCAAAAAAAGAGTTAATCGGACAGCCTATACTCGAGAGATCGCAGGTAGCTATGTATTGTATTTTGTAATCATCTTTGGCAACATTTCATTTTTGTGCTGTTGCTGTGTTATTTTTGTTTGTTTACCTTAACTAGTGTGACTTTTTAAAAAAATCATGGCTTTTCTTGCCGGATTTTTAAAATCTTTACCTCGTAACTTAGCCCAAAATACTCTTTTAAATGGTCAGTATAACAGACAATTCTCTACTAGCATATGTATTGTGTTGTGCAGATGTATGTAGTATGTTGACTTAAGTTTGTCGTAGTAAATACTAGTTCATCTACTATTAAACTGGGCTATTGGCTTTATATCGTATTTCAATTTTTATTTTATAAAAAATATATCTTTTGCATCAAGTTCATGCATGTCTTTCTCTAATCCACATGTACAGGAGATTCCGGTTATTTGGGACAGTGAATAATCGAGACAACCGGGATAAGTCTAAAAGGCAAATTCACACAAACAAATTAATGTTTTTACAAAACTATATTTTGTGTAGTTAGTCTGCAAAAAAATGTTGTTTATTTGAGCTTACTGACAGAAAAAGTCATTCAATTTAAATTTAATTCAGAAAATATTAGGTTGTAACGAAAGTTTCCCGCCACGCAAACTTCGTCAGCACACAGTTCTCGTGGCGTATTTGCTCATATTTTGTCAAACGATTTTTGTCATTTGAAAGAAAGAGGCTTACTTTATAACACTGTGTTGTGAAATCTGTAAAAAATATAGTTATCATTAAGTATAAGATGTCTCAAATGGAACTATCACTCTAGAGGATTAGAACCATCATTTACTTCCAGTTGTGTTGCAAAAAGTCAGCTACATAATATCAACGAATTATGAGTACAGCTTTAAGTACTATTGTTGTATCATGTGACACTGTGCAGGTTTGGTACCGAAAGTTCAAAAACAGTTATCTAAGGAGTTAGAAGTTAGTTTTTCAGGCAAATATGGCGGAAAACTTTCGTTACAACCTGATACTATTTTTAATTTTTAACGGTCTCAAAACTGTTGTATTGTTCCGTTTGATCATTCAAACTCTCTACTCTTTCACACTTATTTTTAGAGTAATTCATTAAATCCATAATCTGGAAGATTTTTTTAACGTCAAAATCATTTTCTCCCTCTGCAGATCCATTTTGTCTGGTGCCTGCTCTGAAAACTTTTATCTGTTATTCATCTGCATTCTATAGAAAATTTTGGAACTTTCGTATTATACTACTGACCATTGCCTCCAAAAACTCCTCCACCATTATATGTAGAATTAGGTGCCTTTATCGTTAAACAGTTAAGCAGTTCTCTGTTGTTAGTGTAGATAGTTGTATTTCATTACATTTACTTATTAAATAATCTTCATTTTTAATCTCACCATATGCAAGTGTTCTGACTTACAAGTATTAAGGTCAATATCGTGTGGTTGACAATATACTGATGTACGAAAGTATCAATATTATTGGTCTGCGAATGCTAGGTCTGATTCAGAGTGAAGTTTATCCACATCCTATGTTAAAGAATAAGGCGCTCTTTCCACTAC
Organism: Cheiracanthium punctorium; assembly: GCA_038373885.1. NCBI lineage: Eukaryota > Metazoa > Arthropoda > Arachnida > Araneae > Cheiracanthiidae > Cheiracanthium > Cheiracanthium punctorium. The sequence continues at coordinate 165,790 of JAWZYV010012429.1, forward strand.
TTATTCAAAGTATTGGTTGGTCAGTAATTTTGTGATGAAATTGTGTGGTGATTTTTAATTATTTATTAATATAGTATGAACTATAGTGATCCTACATAAAACTATACTTAAATATGTATTGTTATTGATACAATAATTTTCAAGTTTAACTAATATATAAATACCAAGAAAGCAAATTGTAAGCTTGTAAGACAGATAAAATTTTACTTTTGTGCTGAAAATCAACTGGTTTCCTCATTTTTAAGTGATTTTTTGCTATTTTCGGCTGCATTTTATTTTCTAGAGTAAAAAAAGTGAATCATTTGTGTGACAAAATGAGCTGTTGCAATTGATATGACGTCATATTCATCGTGGTCATCAGAGGCTCCTGATTTTTCAATTTGTTTAAAATAGTTTTTCCAGATTGCATAGTTTAATTTTTTAATTTTTTTTTTTTTTTTTTTTCACAAATAAATTGTTTGCATGAATATAAGAAAGGCTACTCAAAACAAAATATTTTGAATGCCAAAAGTTTCTGTACATTTCCAGAAGAGCATGAAATTCGATTTGGGTATATAATAAAAATTGAATATGAACTTATTTATTTTGGGTGGACGAAGATTGAATATAGAGTGTAGACATGCTTTCGTCAAATGTTTTTCCCAGTGCCCATTGTAATTGCCTCCACAATGGGCTTTGACTTCTAGTAGTTTAATAATGGACTTTTATCAGTTTGTGCTATCATATTTTCAAGAAATTTTATTTGATAATTGAATGCTTCCGCAGTGTTGTGAGAGTTTTAGCAGTGTTTTCACTAGAGCGCGAGAACGCGAAAATCTCTCATTTTTTTTTCTTTTTCTCGCATTAAAAAATTATTACTGCAAGACGTTCGCGCCCCCTACAAATCGGTTTCTCAAAGAAAAAAAAATAATGAAGAACACAGAGTGTAAAAGTGGATTCTCAAGAACTATAAAGTCTATGAAAGAAAAAAAAGAAGGGGTCTGGGGGTTCATGGGAACATTCTGATCCTGGGGTTATCTTAAACTGGGTCACTTTTATTGCATGTAACTGCGCTTGATTTAGACTTGGAGGTCCAGTTCCACTCAATAAAAATAACTAAAAATCATAAATACCTTAATTTTGGGTATTTACCCAATACAGGAATGAATACCCTACCCATTAGATATTTACCCAACCCAAATCTATTAGTAAAAATTCTCACCCATTTTACAAAAGTCTCGCTCAGTTCGCGTGAAAAGGTGAGAAATTCTCACCCATTTTTTTTTTATTTTTTTTTTCTTCAATGAAAACCCTGTTTAGTTTATTTGGTCATAATAAGTTTGATTGGTCATAACTGCACAAAAAATTGAGTTAGGTGAACAGTTTTTCTTTTTCTGTCTTTTCCTTTTTTTTTTTTAACAATTTAGCATACTATTATTTAAAAAAAATATAAAGAGAAAATACCATTCACCTAACTCAATTTTTTGTTTCATTTTGATCAGTTGTTGCAGATATGACATAAATGCTCACAATACTGTAGATTCACCCTGTTGCATTTCTTATGTGTGCCATCATATTTTCAAGAATTTTAATTTTCAAAGAAACCTATATAAATACATATTTGGAATTCTGTCATAACATCAATCAATTAGTCTTTAAGATTAATTGATGGCCCACAGACTGGAAAAGGCTGGGAAATTAGAAAATGGGTCCGGAAAGTCCGGAAAAAAAAAACGAGAAATTGGATGATATGTCTGGAAAATTTACCAAAAGAATCTTTTTTTTTTTTTTTTTTTTTTTTAACCCTTTCTCTCTAATTGTCAGACTCGAAACCAAAAGCAACTGCAACACATTTTTCAGACCGCGAAAGCATCAAGCGATGTGTTTGTATGAGGAGGGGGAAATGGGGGCTCATCAGTCCTGACGGGAAGGTAAAAGACAAATTAGCTTACTTCCTAACTTATGGCTTAGGACCATATTTCCAAGAACAGTTAGTTAATTCTATCAGAAAGTGCGACTACTTCTGTTTCTCAATTGATGAAAGCTTAATCCTGTATACTTCAGTTAAAATTGATTTCCAGAAGTTGTACAAAATATGCAAATGTAAAGACAAGGGGGGGGGGGCATTGTGCAATTTCCCAAAGTAAAATGCATTGGTCAAGAATTTTTTTCCCGGGACCTCCCAAAAGTCAGGAAATTGACTTTCAGAAATTTGGTAGACACCCTGTATTATTGTTACTGTATCTGATTAACATTTTAGTAACGTTTTTTTTTTTTTTTTTGAAATCTTAATTTTTTAATTTTTAAAGTAATACAGGATGTCCCAAGAGGGCAGTAACAGGCTTTAATTCTTTAACTATTAGGGATAAGTAGGCAGTGTAAGTTTGAAAAATGTTCAAAATAAGGTCAGAAATAAGACTCCGTTAACAAAAAATTTCTCTTGTTCATTTACAAAAAGTTACACTTTTTAAATTTGTATACAACCACCATACAAAACAATTCACAGGGCTCGAAGTTGTCCTTAAATTCCTGAAAAAAGGAAAAGTGTCCTGAAATGCCCTTGATTTTTAAAAATTTCAGTAAATGTCCTGAAATTTTTATATTTTTATAATTTTGTTGAACTCAGCAGAAATAAAAAGTAAATATTATTATATTTCTAAAAAAAGCTGAAGAAATTTTAAATGTTGGAAAAATAAATTTAATAAATAATTCATTTTGCACGATATCATTCATTACGTGCCAAATCTGTTATTGCACGCCAAGTAGGGTATCAGTCACAAAAGAAGAAGCGTACACTTGCTAGTTATGAATTATTCATAATTAGTAAAATATGTCCCATACGCTCATGAGGTAACATACAAAATTTGAGAATTATACTTTTAAAAGTGTCGGAGATATGAAGATAACTATAACTCTGACTTAAACCCCCTTTCCATGGCTCTTGGAGGGAAAAACATTACATTAAATGATTGCATTTCAGGGGCCATACAAAAATTATGAAAGAAATTTTTTTTTTACTCCTGCAATAATAAATGTTTACATTCAAAATCATGTAAAGTCCCCGATCATGTTTCTTTAAAGATATCTCTGCGACATTGTATGATGAAAGGCTCAAATTTGGTATATCACCTCATTATTTTATGGGGCATATTTAATTAATTGGGAATGCTCTTGTACAGGGGTCGAATAAAAATTTAAAAAGTTAACTTTTTGTAAATGAAAGAGAGGAATTTTTTCTTAATAGACTATTATTCCTGACCTTATTTTGAACATTTTTTCAATTTACACTGTCCACTTATCTCTAATAGATAAAGAATTAAATCGTGTTACCAACTTTTTGGGACACACTGTATAAATCAGTGAATTTTTTGCTATGCATCCAAAATCATCCACAGAACAGAATTATTTTATTTGTCTACCAAAGAAATATTTTATCATTTATATCTTTATACTATTAACAACTAGAAATTTACCATTTGACTATACACTTTATATAAAACAATTTAACATATTTTATTTTTTGTTAAATCTGATATTAAAAAAAAATTAATTTGATTTTTTTTTTAAATCATGATTTTTTTATACTCTGATCACATACCAAATGACTTATTATTACTATTTGATAAGATACTTCTTCTATATAAAACTTAAAATTCCCATTTTTGATTAGTAGCTACTGACCGGTAGACTAATAAACTTTAATGGCCAGTGTTGCAACTGGGGTTTTTTTACTTAATTAACCTGGTGCATTTTTTATTAATTAATTTTAAAAATGATTAATTTACTAAAATAAACTGCTGAAACTTTTTATTAAGGCCGACATGAACATAAGTGGTTAGTACCTTGGCGTTGTGACATAACCAGATAAGTTAACAGTTATCTAGAAGAGTAAAAGAAATTAATTAACACGAACCTGTAAAAGAAACCTTATTCTTCATCCTAAAGAGAAAATTAGAACCTATACATCCTGAAATAAAATTTGATAGACAGAGAGATTGACTCCAATAACCAGGCAATTAAATCAGCTCCAATTGAATTTATTCACTATCAATATATCTTACATAACCAAGGTAAATCTCAATAACATAAAATACATTCTTAACATCAAATACTTATCCCCAAACCACATATCTCGTACAATTAAATTAAAGTGAAACACAAATATTAGGGAGCAGAAAATTTTTCTTTTCATTTCAAAATAAAGGAAATACCGATAATTGTAAAAAAAAAAAAAAAAAAAATATATTCTGAGTGGACAGAAAATAAAATAAATATTTAAAACTAACATAACTGGATCCAGTGAGAAATAAGAAAACTTAAGAGGGAAAGAAAAATATAGTCGTTATTCGTCCCATAGTGAGACGTTAAAAGAACGAAGAGGAGAGAGAGGGGGGGAAAAGGCAAGATACCGACAGCTTTCGCCGCACTCGTCGAAGTCCTGCTCCAAACTTTTTCTCCGCGGCATGTTCGCTCACCACATCACACCCCGCCTCCGATGTGCAAAGTAGTTTGTGCAGTAATATTTTTAATTTTTAATGTTTCACCTCTCATTTTGCATAAATGATCTTATTTCCATGCATGAGGTGAACTTAGGTCATCGTATCGTCACCTTTCATGACAATGTACTGAATAATTATTATTTTAATTAATTCAGGTCTCCGTATTCTTGCGCTGTTGTTTTCGTCTGCTCCTATGATGACACAGCTTTCTGGAATGTTGATTACTATTCCATGTGTGCCCTGCACTACGATATACCAGCCTTTATGAACTGGGGGGTGTAAACAAGATGGCGAAGCATCTTCTTGAAGTATTTTGGGATGTTTTTTGAAAAAAAAGGAACATAGGGAGAGATACTTGGGAAAATAAAACAGTAGAGAATTTACTAAGCAAAATTACTTAATTTTGTATAAAAAAAAAACTAGAAACTCCTATTTTTCTTACAAAATTTCCATTGTAGAATATTTTAGTTTATAAAAAATAAAAATTAGCATTCCTTCAAAATTTTTACACATATAAAAAAAAAAAAACTCCCATGAGTCCACTCAGAGAAAAAAAGGGAAAAATGTCCACTCAGAAGGGTTATAACAGATCACCATTTACTACTACATGTCATAAATTGAAGATTCCTTTAAAATTTGATTGAACAAAATAAAATCATTCTTTTAGTTTTTAATCTTAAATAAATATTGAACCAAATTACTGTTAATATTTGTCTCTTAGGAGAGTGTTTACACACATTTAGTACTGAAAACAGCTTCATGCTCTTTGGGCTCAATAATCAACACAACACCAGTTCTTTCAGGCATGCAATTAAGGGTGATGTCAATTCCAACCCTTTAGACAGACATAATGCTGTGATGTCAGTTACTTAGTTACAAAGACATTATGCAATCAATTATTTTATTTGCATAGCTACATTATGCAGTGGAAAGTGGCATCAACCTCACGCAGCAAGCGAATTCCAGGACAGGTGGGAAAGAGTCTTATAGGGGCAAACACAGATAACACACAGTAGCAATTTGCTTATGAAACAAAAGTACAGAATGTAGGTACAATATGTCAAACCTCACCAGTTTTCCAAGTTTAACCGCCAAGTGGCGACTGGCAGCTGGGAATTTAAGCTTTACTTCTATACCACTGGCGTAGCCAGGGGAGGGCCCACCGGGCCCGTGCCCCCCCCGAAATTTTTTCAGTTGATATATATGTATGTTGCAATTTGTAAAAATTGATCGTCTCAGAATCCTTGTTGTGTGGTATTTTTCTAATCTTTCTGATAAACGTTTTTTAGATTCATTCACGTTGACAGCGAAAAAACAAACAAACAAACAAGTCAATATAAAGGCTAAAAGGTGCATTTAATCACTAACCCGAGGTGACTTTCAACACGCCTACACACCAGAAATATACATATCTGGGCAATATCTCATACCCGGGATAGTAAAAATGTCCCCCTCATTTCCGTTGTACCCTGTGAAGTATGCATCCCTAAGTATTATACGCTTTCATGACCACCTGTGGTATTTTTAAACTATGTGTGTACAAAAATGTTACTTTCTACTAACGATAAAATTTCAAGAAGGGGCACAAGCTGGATCTTTTCCCACAATTTCCAGGGTCCAGACTTTCGTGTTTTTTACTAGTGTGTTGCTCTGTCGAGTTGGTAGGCTCAAAGAGAGATTATGGCCTCAAGAAAGCGCCCGTTGAGTAGAAGTATAGGAGAATTTTTTTCATAAAATTCCAAAAATTATGCATAGTTTGCTTGCTAACAATGAAGACTCAAATCTACAGGAAGCGGGAAAAGTCATAAATCAACAGATATTTCCAGAAAACTTCAGAAATCACACGAGGAAAAGGAACTAAAGTAAATACTCAATATTTCATTGTGTGTTTTTAAATGATAATATAAGCGATGATATTATACATACAATATAGTATCTTCTTAAGTATGTTGAAAAATTTGTATTTATCATATTTTCATGTAATTTAAGAAATATTTCCTTTATACCCTTTCAACTGGCAAGAGGGTAAATCTGTAATTTTATAAAACTTTATAAATACTATTTTATATACTCTGGAAAAGAATAAATGAATATTTGAAATATCTAGGGACGCACATGATATCCGGCTGATTTATCAATATCCGAAACACAATCACTGGATATCAGACTTCTCTTCCAGATATCCGGCTCACGACTAAATAAGGTCTATCTAGAGTCCACTAAATCTGTATTTTTTAAATAAAATTTACTCTCACATTAATGTTTTCTTCATAATATTTTTACTACTGACAGTTAAATTTTTTAAAATATTCTTATGTGCTTTCCTTTGTAATTTTAAACTGCAACCAATGAGAACACCAGTTTTGCTTTGAAATTAATCTGAAAAATCGGATCTTAATACCTTTCGTTTCTGATTCTTTTTTTGCAATGGCCGGCCGCTGCCTTGGAAGGCTTTGGCCACAATTCTTGACCACTTTATTATGGGGGCACCTAGTAGGTGGACCAACATCGCTCCCTATGAAGCGACTGACAAAGGACAATCACGCCCAGTCGGGGATCGAACCCGACAGCCGGGAGTTGTACCCGAAACCGTAGTACGGTGCTTTACCCACCATACAATCCGGCCGGCTCTTTTCTGATTCTAAAATAAGACATTTTGTTGCTTATTAAAATGTGATTTTCAATTAAATATATTTTTCTTCCAAGTTATATAAACAATTAAACAGACCTATTTTCATTTTTGTTTTTTAAATTATATAATAAAACTTTTAGTACTTATTCAGGGTGTCGAAGCCCGAGCCCGAAATTTTAGCTAATAGGTATATAAAAGTGGCTAATAGGTATATGACTTTTCATTGGTAGAATATCATAATTTTGCTGTTTGTGCAAATTAAAGACAAATATAATTAGAGCAAACTATTAATGCACTATCTAATTCTTTATGTTAAATTTTATCAAATAATATTAATTATAAATTTCTCCCACGAATCATTTTTTAAAATCTGTTTACAAGGAGTATGTTTAATAAAAATTTCTCACAAGCCTGAGCCTGGTTTGGGTTCGGGTTGAGTCCATCTCATCACTAGTGCCCATCCTCTGGCTTACGGTTCACCAACTAGCGATGAGTGCAACCCCCCCCCCCCCACACACACACACACAGACGCCCCCAATAATTTTTAGAACTTATCCGTTCTGGAAAGTTTTCTGCATCTGTTTTTCGTTTTTTTTCTTAAATGAAAATCTGGTATATTTTTACCATTTAATCTTCCCAATATTATGTAAGGTGTACTTTGAAGTGATTTAATTAACAACTCAACACTTATTCAAGTCGAAAATTTGCAGTTAAATATGTATATTCTTTTAAGACTGCTAGTGCTTTAGTAGAAAGACTCTATATTTTGAACCCACTTTATTCCAAAAACAAGAATTTTGGAAGATTTTCTTCTAGTGAGGCCTGTGTTACTTAAATACGTATTTTGTTAGCAATGTGCAGAAAATTTGAATCTTGTGATCAACTTTATTCCAAAGGCAGAGTTTCGGAATTTTTTTTCAAGTGATGTCTGGGCTATTTTAATATTGTGTCTACATACATAATATTTTAGTCCTTTCATCAACCTTATACAGAAGGGCAGAGTTTTGGAAGATTTTCTTCAAGCTATATATTTCTAAATTTAACATTGTGTCTGCATTATTTAGAATATTTTAAGTTTGTAAGCAACATTATATTAAAAACAAGCATTTTGAAAAAATAAGAAGATAAATAAAAAAAATATAGTCATAAGATTTTCTGAGGGAATTATGTGTTATTGCATAAAATTGTACATTTTGACTTATTAATTGCAATAAGAAGCCGAGTTAGTACAGCCTGTGCATTATAACTAAAGGTTTTTTTTTAATTAGCGTCGCTGATCTGTGGCTGTTAATTTAAAAAAATAATAACAGGTTTGTGCTTGCGTGTTTTTCATTATAAAATACAGGTTGATTCAAAAATAATGTGACCAATTTCAGAGTATCACAAAATTTTATTGAATTAGTTATTTACACGAAATTTTCAATGTGGCTTCCTTTAGCATAGTACACTTTACATAAACGTTTAGGTTAAGCCTAAAGAGCTTTTTCAAAGATTTTTGAGAGTATTTTCCCAACTTCTTCTTTGATTGCTTTTTTAAGCCCTTGAAGTGTTCTTACTTTACGCCTATTTAATTGTTTTTTAAGTATCCAGATAAAAAATAATCTCAAGGACCACAGTCAGGGGATGATAGTAGCCATTTCTCAGGAGGAAGGAAATTTATTTTCTTTTCATCTTTCAGCCATTTTATAGTTGATTTTGCTGTAGGACTTGGTGCAGAATCTTGGTGAAAAGCAAAGTTCCCTTGAGATTAAAGACATTTACTTTCTTTGATCATGTGCTTCAATACTTTATTCTGATAGTATTTAGCATCAATTTTAGTCTTTGGTTCTACAAAAAATGGCTTTGTTAAGCCCTTAGAAGACATTACCTTACCATCCATACCATAACACCTGACGGCCAACTTGCCATTTGCAAAACAGCTGCGTCTTTGCGACGCTGTTCGCATGAAATATATTGTATCTTCGTTTTGCAAGTTATGGATGACAGATGAAACAATGCTTCATCCGAAGTTATCCATATCCATGTTTTGTATCTACCTTTGTGTAACATTAAATACAGAGGCCAAGAACCTTTTTCTTCGTTTTTCTAGAGTCTTTGCAGATATTTGATGACAGACTAGCTTCTTCAACTTTTATAGCCAATTTCCCTTATCTGACGACAAATTGTCGATTGCGATACCTGCAGTTTATTTTCTAAAGTTCTTTGAGGCAGAGGATTTGCTACAACGATAAGTCTTTTCAGCATCTTTTCTTCTTTTTCAACAAGGACTTCCTTTCGTCCACACTTTCCCGCTGGAGCTTTTGATTGCCAGCCAAATTTTATTTCTTTTCGAAGTTTAGATAATTATCCATTAGAAAAATGTCTTTTCTGAATTTTAAATGCTTTATTTATAACAGAATTTGAGCAACCATGTCTACCTTCAACCATGTCCACCATGTTGTCCTTCAAAAGCTTTAAAATTTCGTTTCGGGTTTGAGGATCTAATTTCGGAGCCATACTTTACTTCCACTAATAAAAATAGTTCTATTGGTAATTAAACGTTTAATTTTTAAAATAAAACTGGAGGTAAAGCTTTTAAAATTTACCATAAATAATTATACGCTTTTAACATTGGTCACTCTAATTTTGAATCAACCTGTATGTATTAGTTGTGTGCACCTACATATGAGCTGATTGAAAATCCGGGATAGACTGATATATTTCCTGTTTAGAGCAAGAAAATTTTACATAGAAATATTTTTTACTACGGCCGTTTATTGAGATTTAAAAAGCACTCATTTGGTTTTCTTTTCAGCATCTTTCTTTGGATATATTTACTGTAGAATATAATATTATTGTATTAGCAGATACAGGCCTGGATTAAAAAAAAAATCTTATCTGGTTGAGAAACTCGCCAGACTAAAACGGTACATAAGCATCTATATACAGAGATAATTATATTGACGAATTATTAATTAACTTGCGAAATTAACACTGAATAGCATCTTTAAACATATATTTAAGGATATTTTTGTGGAATTACTAATTAAATAATTTTTAGATTTAATAATTAGAATCTTATTTTTAATTATAATTAATAATTGGATTATTACTTATAATTGTAATTAATAATTATAATCTTGTTTTTAAATTTAAGATTAATTAATAATTAAACTATTTTTAATTACAATTAATAATTAGTATATTAATTAAACAATTATTCAGTTGACAAAACTCTCTGTGCCCCTCCCGAAACAAAATCCTGGCTACGCCAGTGTTCTATACTACTTATATATAAAACTACTTTAGTTACTTCTTCATACAAGGTATTACAGTATGGAACCTCTTATCTGGAAACCAGTTATCCAGAATTATTTTTCAATCTATTAAATTCCAATTTTTTCCAAAAGAAAAGCAAAAAATGAGTTTTTTGAGTACTACAGCTAGAATTTATAAAGTAAGCAATCTGGTAAGGTATTTGATTTATTTTTTTAGTGTGTGACTAAGTTTTCAAGAAGTTATCATATATTTACTACTTTCTCTGTAAATGATTATTATTTATCTTGATCATATTAAAAGTTTTTATATTATTTTTCCAGTATATTAACAATTAATGTTTAATCAAAAATAGAGAGTAACATTTATGTTACCAATCAAATCAGTAAATGTCATGTTAATCCTCAACGAGTTATCCAGAATACACTCGGTCCCAACCATTCTGGATAACAGGTTATATACTGTACTCTATAAATTTTGACTTTTAACAGCTCTAAAAATCTAGGAAATTTACTAGTCAACCCTAGTCCCCTAACCAACTAGTCTCATAATGTGAATGATCAAAGACTGTGGAAGTAATTTCTATTCTTCCAAAAACACTGATTTTAATGCTTGAAGGGTCCATGGAGGGAGTTGTTGGCTTGCAGTGGCTTGTCCTAGAGCAGTGGTTCCCAACTGATGGTCCGTCAACAAGTTCTAAGTGATCCGCGAAGCAAATGAATGTTTGAAAAAATTGTGATATCACTATTTCTTCAGATAAAAAAAAGCAAAAAGTGTAATTGTTTGCAGTCATTTTAAGAGAATCATCGTTCTATGAAAATAAAAAGTTTCATAATCCTTGCAAAGTATGTAAAATATATTTTATTGTTACTTTTTTGCAAAAGGTTTTTCATTATTATTTTATTACCTCCCAACCCACCCACCCACAAAAGAATTTTTTAAGTGGTCCATGGGTAAAGTAGAAGGAGAAAAGTAGTCCGTAGGTTAAGTTGAGTTGGAAACCACTGTCCTAGAGCATTACATAAGTGCTCTGTGAGATTGAGGTGTAGAGAACTCACTGACCATACTATATGGTAAATACCCCTTTTTTCCAGATAATTGTCAACTTTGTAATATTGGACACCAGTGTATTAATAATTTTATGCCTCCTATTTAGTCTTTGTGTATTTTGTATGTAGACTCTTTTATTTAGATTTTATGTGCTTTTATTATTTCAAATGCAATAAAATGGTTACCTGTGTGCTGTATTTGTTTTAATTAATTTTCTTTTTCACTTGACACCAAAATTAGTGCCAAAAAAGCATGGCAAGTACCATTTTTAGTTGTCCGCTTACTGCTCTTCTCTCGCCATCCACTTTTCCTAGAGGAAAAAAAAAATTATTTCTTTGTTTTTGCTTTTAAAACACCCTTTCCATTTAGCAGCCATCTGTCTTTAGGATTGTTTTCAGCATGTAATAATTGCTTAAGATTGTTCAATAAAGGTAATAATTGTTTAAGATAAGAAAGTCACATATTTGACATTCCATTTTCTTTATTTATCCCTACATGAGAAAATTACAAAATTTTCTGCTCATAATGTATTTTGTATAAAAGAAAAAACAACTTGTTTTGAAACCTGGTTTTGATAAATATATTGTTTACTGATGAAAGTTAATCATATGTTTTTGTTTTAGGTAAAAATGGATTGTGTTATATAACAGTTGCAAGCTATAGGAATTCAAGTTATCCAGATGCACCACCACCAGCATTTAGAGGTTAAATAGACTAATGTTTTGTTTATTTTCTCACATCAATTTGTTTTCTTATTCAATTGAATTTATTTCCTGTATTTTACATTTTTCCCATAAAAAAAAAAAATTATTTTGCTGCCTGTGTATTTTAAAATTTCCGCCTGTATGATCGGTGGCATTTTGCTTCGTAACTGCTTTCAAACAGAACTAGAAAGTCTTTTAGAAATTACAGAGAGAAAAAAATCATCCCTTGTGGTCAAGGACAACACATCTAAAGGGGACCCCCAACTCGAAATATCAATTTTTGTTAACAAAATCATAATGATGAAGTTTTTTTTTTTTTAATGAAAAATTCTGCCTTTTCCACTGTTTGGACTTCGAAAATTTTTTCAGGGTATGTACCTGCTGATTGGTCATTGGCCATCTCAGAGTTGGGGGGGGGAGTTGGCCTGTGTTTGTTGCAATACTCTAGGTGTAAAAGTTTTAGCAGAGCAAGATAATAGGTTGCTGTGTCTATTAAACATTTTAATCATGGTAAACATATGTACACAAAGAAGGGCACTGCATAAGTTGAAAGTTGTGTTTGAATTACACCATTTTCCTACTATGACTCAAGATCATCAAAATTCTAAAATCTGCACAGATAGTGGTTCCAGGCTGTGTGGATTTGTAGTGCTAGTAAGTAAGCTTTGATGCAGAAAAAATTGTTTATTTTAATATGCATAAAGCAGTGTCTATTGCATGCAGTTCCTATAAACATTAATCAGAGATTCTGTTGGTGCACATAAAAATGAGAAATTCATTTATCATCAACTTTCAATCATAGCTGGGCCACAGCTGAAAAATTTTCATCATAAACTGGGCCATCCAAACAAGAGTTCACTATATAAACACAATTGTCATTGTACTTTGAATGCTCTTTTTTTTTAGTATGTTTTTTTAAATTATTACTTGAGGATTGACTATTTTAAATATATTCTGTCTAGATATTGAAATGCCAGAAGTACGAGACCTTCCTGAAATGCAAAGGGTACCCCAATATTATGTCAACTTAAAGCCGCCTTTGCTTCGAAAGTCACATCGTCAAGATCTCCGAGGGCCCGAAAGAGTTCATAATCAACTTCTGCATAAGCAGTATGGAATAATTGTAAGATAACAGTATGAATTTTCTTTTTTAGTTGTCGACCAATAACTGGCCTACTCATGCACAGCACTTTCAGTGTGTCTTCATAAGTTATAAATCTTTTCTTAACTGCAGCATCATGTAAAGTTGAGTACTAAAATTCATATTACAGTATCCCTCGTTATAATGCACCTCAATATATCATGCGTTCAGATATATCACACTTTTTCTGTATCACTCTTTTTTTCTGCATTCTTTTGGTTTGTTACTTTACTTGAGGAAGCTCACAGTACATTTGAAAAATACAACTATAATCATACAAATGAGATAATTAATTTTTGCTCACTGACCTTAACTGAAAAGCAAGTTATGAAAGAAAAATCAAATCAAAATACTTTGGATAGTGTCTTCAGCAGGAAATTAAGTGTGTATTTAAACATAAATTTAAAAAGGTAAATTAAACTATGCTTATTGTGTTATATTTTAAGTGCATATGTTCATAAAAGTAAAATGCTTTCATATTATCCCCTTCCCCCTTCAGTTATATATATCGTGCATTTTTCTTCTCTCCTGATAAGCATGATGTAACAAGAGGTACTGTATTGCTATATACATAGGTGTAATTTATTAGGGTCAAGGGAACCTCCCCCCCCCCCCCTCCTTTAAAAAAATGTTATAAAATATTTTCTACAATAGGGAAATTCCCCCCCCCCTCCCCCAATGTTATATGCCAATGACTACATATTCAGTATCTAACTTTTTACAAAAGTATAATTTACACTTTTGCATTCGTCCTATCTTTATGATATACAGTAGAGTCTCGTTTATCCGCCATTCCGTATTATCCGACTTCAGGCGAAGCGGCGTCGAATAAAATTTGTCGGACAATTAGAAATAAGTAGCGCAGGAAGCTATTGTCTACAGTGATACAAGAAATCAATGAACGGGGAGACATGATTGACAAATTGAGTTAAAGCTCTAGAGACTGCAATTATATACTTTGAGCTACAAGAAGAAGCTACAGGAATTTACATAATGATGCTGCAAAGATGGGAAGATTTGCTAGCGAAGAAATGGCTCTCATTGGGAAAAGGGACTACCATAAAAAATTACTTTAAATCCTCACAGGACTGAAATTTAAGTGTAACATATGGCACTTGTAAATTCTGACAATAGATTATTCTTTAACTGTAAGTTCATTTTTTCAATTCATTTTCCCATTGTTTTCTTGTATTTGTAGAGCATGAATATCATACAACATAGTATTGTGTTATAACATATGTATGTAAAGAATTGGCCTTACGCCATTCTTTGTTGGAATAATTGACGCAAATCCATTGGGGTTCTAGGTTAAAGAGTTTATTTCAAATTTCAGACAGAGGGCAGGAGTCGGGCCGGCGACCTTATTCGTTCCGTGGCTATCTTCTTACATCGCAGTCTAAAGGCTCAAAGCTAAGCTTTACCTTCCAAACTCCTAAAAAGCTAAGCGCGAAGTTAAGACGAAGCTCTCGAAATTTCCGTGCTCTTGCTTAAATACTCCTTAATTACCACATCTGCTGGCAGGGTGCAGCACGATCGCAAAGGCGTTACTCTCAAACGTAATTAGTTAACTAGATTGTCAATCAAGACATGAGAAACACCTGCTTACCCAGGAGTTCTAAAAACACGTAGTAATGAAAACCACAGAAAACCGAAAATGCTGCTGAATAAACAATTTTCTACTTATGGAACTTCAAAAAACGTCTCTGAGCGTAATATTTGTGTGGCCGAGAAACAAACTTTACAGTAAGAGTAAAAGATTAAAGAAGGATTTTTCAAATAACATTAAATTAAATTAGGTTAAATTAGCAAAGTTTATTTTATTATTACATGTATGTATATATTCAGGGCTGGGAAGTAGTGTGCTACTAGTAGCGAAACTACAGTAGTCGCTACTTATTTTTATAGTCTGTAGTGTAGTGAGCTACAAAAAATCGGTAGTTTGTAGCGCATTTTGGACGCTACTTTTTAAGCTACTTTTGCAGGGTGTCTACCACTCCGGAAAGTCTGGAAAAACCGGGAAATTGGATAATGGGTCCGGAAATTTCACCAAAAGAATCAATTTCTTTTTTTTGTGTCTTTTTTTTTTTTTTTTTTTTTTTTTTTTTTACACGCTTTCTCTCTAATTGTCAGACTGGAAACCAAAAGCAACTGTAACACATTTTTCGGACCGCGAAAGCATTTAGCGATGTGTTTGTATAAGGAGGGAAAAATGGTGGCTCACCAATCGTGACGGGAGGGTAAAAGACAAACTAGCTTACTTGGTAACTTATGGCTTAGGACCGTATTTCCAAGAACAGTGAGTTAATTCTATCAGAAAGTGTGACTACTTCTGTTCCTCAATTGATGAAAGCTTAATCCTGTATACTTCAGTTAAAATTGATTTCAAGAAGTTGTACAAAATATGCAAATATAAAAACAAGGGAGGAGGCATTGTGCAATTTCCCAAAGTAAAATGCACTGGTCAGGAATTTGTTTTCCCGGGACCTCCCAAAAGTCAGGAAATTGACTTTCAGAAATTTTGTAGACACCCTGTTTTGCCTCGTCATCACTTCCGGCGATTGATCAGGTGGTGCAATTGCTCTTTCTTCTGAGTCCAAGTATAAAACTGGAATTGATAAGGAACACCCAGTCCCTCTCCCCCCCCCCCTCCTTATCATGGTGGCACGCATACAAGTGAGGGAAGAAGACAAGAAAAGGGGGTTTGCTTTGCCTGAAGCCAGAAAAAGAAGAAGGAAAGACAGGTCCAGAGCTGATCGTATTTAGATGGGACCCTGGGGTACTTCCTCCAAATCTCATCGATTTATCGTATTATATTTATATATGCTGCAATAATAATTTTTTTAAGCTAAATTTCCTTTATAATATCTATATCATAATTGTGTAACAATAAAAAGATTTCAAGACTTGTTTTCCGTTTTTCCAACTCAATGATAATGGTTTCTAAGATGTGTGCATCAATAAATAAGAAATGAAAAGCGTTTTTGAAAACTTTTGGCCATATGTACTTATCACAAAAAATCCATTAGTTAGCATTTTTTATATTATGATGAAGAAAAAAATTTTTCAAAATTTTTCATGCAAAATAGTTTTGAAATTTTCTTTTCTATGTAAATTTCCTGGCATGCGAAACTTACAACACACATATGCTAATAGTGCAAATGGATTTAAAAAATATTTAAATCAATTTTAAATGCATAGTCTTGTTCTAAATGAGTATAAATACATGAGTAACTTTTAATTCAATTTTAGAATTATTTAAAAATGTTTTATTTTTATGCTGAGAAAATAGAAAACAATCAAAAATAAGTTTAAATGCCTGTAATAGTATAGGGGACCAAAATAACCTCTTGTCCTGGAACCCCATCTAAGTATGATCAGGGTCTGCATATTTTGACTGCTATTGCGTTTTTGCAACATAAAATATTTTCAAAACTTTCAACATTGAATTTTAAAATTACATACATATACTTGAGCAAGACTATATATAACCAAGAATAATCTGTATTTAATATTTTACCCATTTGTATTATTAACTGTTATGGACATTAAGTCTGGGATGGTTAAATTCCTACAGGTGTGCAGAAAAAGCGTGAACGGTAAAAACATGAATAAAAAAATGCCAATATGATTAATTTTTACTAAATATTGGACATAAACATTCTTTGTTTTGTAATGTACATGAGAAAGGTAATTAGATCTTATGTCCAAATTTCTTTTGTTTAGGAGTAAAGGCGTAAACTTTCAGTTCAGTAGGTCTGGGAGTGGTAAACCTTAGAAAGTATTGTTATTAGGTTTTCCTAAGCATGTAACATATGAACCATAGCAAAAGCGCTGGGAGGGGGGCACAAGGAGTCACGTGCCCCTCCCACTGTGCATCCCCCAACTTCGTCTCAAAAAATTTGTTAAATAAACATTTATTTGAAAATTTGAAAAAAACTTTTGTTTTTTGCTCTTATATTCCATATCTCCCCTCCCCCCCCCCCCCCCTCAAATCTTTCCTGTGCCCCTCCAAAATTTCACTAGGTCAGGGAGCAGTGATAAGTTTTCCTTAGGCAGCTATTGTTATTAGGTTTTCCTAAGCATATAATACATATGAACCACAGGCTTTTTGTTGGGAGGGGCACATATCCCCTAAGTTTATGTTCAATATTTAAATAAAAATTATTTTCCTGAGAGGGGGGGGGGGTGGAATTCTTTTTTTTCTCTGGTAAGCGTTTTTTCTGTTCACGTTTTTCCCTACATTCGCTTTCTTTTGTCAAAATTTTAAAGTGTTCATTATATTTAAATTATTAGGTTTTTTGTGTAATAATTTTCAGAATTTAATATGAAAATATGAGAATTTCTATTAATAATTAATAGTTTGTAAAATCCTTAGAGACTTATCTCTCTCTTACCCTTAAAATAACAACATATTTCTACAAAATTCTTTTATGAATTAAACAAAGAAGAAAAAGTTGTGTTGATGATTATAACTTTTAAAATTTCTTTAACATACATAGAGGAATTTTTTAAATGTAATGTTTTAAATAGATATATCATGGATTTAATTAATAATCATTTTCATTATTTTATAATATGCATATCATATATGTTGTTTTCAATTAAAATATACAATGTTACATGTTCACATGGATCATTCGTCATAAATCACTAATTTGGCAAGTCATGAAAAAGGGCCTTTATACTCATTAATTTTGATTTGTGCTCAAGAAACTAGAATGTTTGTACAGCATGAAAGGGCTTTCAAAACAGTCCTCTTTTTCCCGTTCAGACATCTAAGATTTTTTTTTTTAATCCTTTTTGGCTCTCATGATTTTTCTCAAGCTTTTAGAGCTCACTTTCACAATTTATTTTTATCATAGAGGTATTAAAACTTTGGCATACATTAGTTTCCTTGGCATAAATTAGTTTCAGCAATACTTCAATAATTAGCAGTAGTTGTCAGTAGCATATATATATGCTTCCATTTCGGAGAAGGGGGACGATTTGGTATTTTAAACTTTATTGTTCTAAAGTTAAAAGAAATGTTTCAAAATAGCTCCTTTCTAATAAATGCTTTACAGTTTTGGAGTGGGCCCGCTACCCCCCCTCAAAAACTCCCCTGGTAGTTGTTTATTAGAGCAATAGTTTTCTCTAATTAGGATATCAATATCCTTAAATATGAATACAATGCAAACTGAATCTTTTAGCAAAATTTGTCTCCTAAAAGTAGTGAAGTAGTGACATTTCAAAAGTAGTGTAGCTAACTACATTTGTCAAAATGTAGTTGTAGCTGTAGTTAACTACATTTTTCAAAAAGTAATTGTAGTTCGCTACAAAAAAAAAGTTTTTCCCACCACTGTATATATTATATTCCAAGATACAATGTAGCTTAACATTTAAGAAGCTTTTTCTTGACCCCTCTCTATTATCCAACATTTTCGCTTATCCAACATCGTGCCGGCCCCTTTATGTTGGATAAGCGAGACTCTACTGCACATTCAAATACATAGAACACAGTGTGCCACCAGTGGCTGAGTGCATAGATGGGAGACGGAAAGTGAATGGTTCAAATCCAGGTCACGTCTGTCGACCTAGCTGTTTGAAGTTTTCTGTTGTGTTCTCCGAAACTTGTATAAATCTGTGTTAAGACCCCTTAAAAAGACTCCCCATGGAAGGCACACCTCTCGGCCTAGATCCCCAAGAGTAGATAATCGGCTCTAATCCCAGAAACAAACAATAAACAAATAGTGTCATTTTCAATAAATATTTGAAATATGCCAAAATAGCACTATATATATACATTTGTATATTATTTTATATATATATATAAAATCCTTGTATGTTAAAATTTTCATCCAATATTAAATTTCTAACTAAAAATTTTTTCTTTAGGCCCTTAGTGCTGGGAATATTAGATATCAACATGCTGATATTATTGTTAATACAATTAATAGAGAAATGGATAAGAAGCGTACCTTTGCTGTATGGCGTATTGATCCTTTATGGAAACCAATGTCAAAAAAAGTAGGTATTTATACATTCCAAGGTTAATAGCTTTAATGTTTTATTAAGAATTAACATTTATTAGCTGTGTATAGCGCGATTGTTCTAATAATAATAAAGAAAAAAAAATTACATTATAAACCTAGTATGTGGTTTATAGACATACATTTGTTTTGCACATGCACATGCTTTTGAAAAGTAATTATAAATAAGAATTATTCTAATTATTCATGTTAGTTAATATTCTGCTTTACATAGATAATCAAACACTAATCTACTTAATTCAAAACATCAGGATCTAAACAAAAATACATTAAAAATTGTAGAATACCAGTAGTGAGTAAAAATTTGCATAGAAATTCAGTCTTCTTCTTTAAAAAATTCTTTTAAAGGCCTTGATGAATTTTACCAGCATTCATTAGTTGTAAATTTCTGATAACTAAAACTATCTGAGTCATAATACCATGATAGGGCAAATATATTTTTGTCACAGAATTAAACTACATTTATCTATTAGCATTGTATTTAGCATTCATTAAGACTATTCATGATGCAACTTTCAAACAACTTTTTTAAAGAATCAAGCTATACTGTAGATCCAAAAAAAAAAAAAAAAAATGTGTATATATATGTCGTGCGTGAGTGGTTTAGGAACATCACAAACGGCAATGTCCAATTGGAATACTTTATTAAGGCATAAGTAGACTAGGTACAGAGGAGTTTGGAAGTATCTCGAAGTGAGGAAGAGCTGCTTTGCGGTAAATGTCTCCTGGTTTTGTTAGTTAAGTTCACAGAGTGTCCGCTAGGGGGCAGCTCTGTCTTTCTATCATTTAGTTGGTCCACAAAACCATAACAAAATCCTCATTTGTTAAATTAACAGACATGGGAGGTGCTTGCTGGCGAGACACCTTTATGATTGACAGGTTAGACCCTCCTAGGCAACAAGTATTGCACCATGTTTTGAAATTACAACTTATAATCCAGATGCCCCCAAAATGAAAGATGTTTTTAATTAAATGATCGCTTGTATGACATATATAGTTTAAAGGACTCTTTAGAATTACTTTTACAACTGTACAACCTATAACAGCTATGAAACATGCAATGCTTTGCACAAAAACGGGTGTTGCCTCATCTATTTTGCAAGGTGATTCCCCTGTGCTCTTTTTAAATTGTATGAGAAATTTAGATTTTTTTTTGTAAAAGTTCTTAATACAATTGATAAAGGAACATAGTAGGTTTTTCAATTTCTTTACTTAATTGATTTATATTTAAAGCTGTTTAAAAGCTTTATTACAACCGTAATTCTTTTTCTCTGAAGAACAGCCTTAACTGATGTTTTCAGAGGAAGGGGTTTAGTTTTTTTGGTGTATTCGTGTGATTTTCCTGAACTTAACATGTGTGATCAATGCAAATTTTTAACTCCCACACTGCATAGTGTGATACTCACTGTTGCTTTAACCCTTTGAGGCGCAACCCTTTCCCAATGCTGAAAAAAGGGCAGCCGTTGCCATCGCTCGACTTAACTACCAGCAAGAGTGCGGACGATCGAAATGTTCATCGCTTGCCACAGATCTAGAGATGTCACAGTTGGCTGTGCGCGAGCACAGCCAGCTGTCGTTTAAAAAAAAGGGTCTCTAGATCTGTGGCATGCAGTGAACGTTTCGATCGTCCGCCATCTTGCTGGTAGTTAAGTCGAGCGATGGCAACGGCTGCCCTTTTTTCGGCATGGGGCAATCTATCCAGCTGTTCTCGCATTCGTCCATTTTTCAGCAGATGTCAGTGCTGTTAAAAATAATCATGACAATTTTTTTATGGGAAATGACACACTAAAAAGTAAAGGATTCTCGAGGAGCTATGTCACCCGCAACTATTTTTATAGAAATCAAATCTATTCTTTGTGACTGGCAACAGTCAAAACGTCAGAGTTTAGTGTCCTCACGGCGAGGACACCGCACGTTAAAGGGATAATCAATTTTTAACCCTACAGTGCATACTGTAGCCAATTGGCTACACTCTCATTTTTCCATCACAAAGAGAAAATTTTGTAGTTTTTGTATAAATGTGCATTTAATATAAATGCAAGACCATTATGGAAATAATTTATAGTTTTTAAAAATTTGTGACATTATTTTTTTGAGCAAACAAGCGTGAATTCAATAGTGTGTGCATCCAGTTCGCTGAACAATTTTGTGCCCGAATTTTTGGTTGCTTCTAATTTTTGTTGCTAAATAAAAATGAATACAAAACTATTAAAAATAGTAATATTAGGACTAAATAAAGTAGAATTGGGCTATATTACTTTCTTTTGTCTTGTGAGCTTTAGGGTAGACATTCTAATTTTTCAAATTTGAACTTTTTTTTGTGCTTTTTCTAGAAAACTACATGTTGAAACTTTCATTAAATATTTTTCCTACCATGATTAAGCATAAATATAGTTACAATTTTATTTCCAGTCCATTTTTAAAAAATCATGTATTTTAGGGTTAATGTCTTTGGTCATTTATGGCAGCGGTGTGCAAACTGGGGGTCACGACCCCCGGAGAGGTCGTGAGAAAATTTTTGGGGGGTGCCAAATTCAAAGAGATTCAAATTTATGAAAAATCTACAATTTTTCATTTCAAAGAACGGGAATAATACAAGAGAAGAAACTGACAATTATTATTTTACGAGTGTGTTATTCGCGATCGCTATCACAGACTTCAAAACCCCATTGTCATGCATAGTGATCTTCAAAATTATTTTCCATTAAAACAAAATATCGATCTCGATTCGATCCTTAGGATGACTTACGGCTTGCGATTTCCAATACAGATCCGAACATAGAAGCAGTCATGAGCTCTTTGCAAGCACATACTTCACATTGAATTTTTATGATGTAAAGTTTTTTTAAAGTATTTTTCATTAAAAAATGTTTATCTCCATATGCATAAATAAAGCACTGTTTCATAAAATTATGTGTTGATTCATTAACTGATTTTTATGATGTTACAACTTTTATAACATTTTTATGATGGTTTATACGTTTGGTGCACTATTTTAAAAAGGCGTTATTTCAATGGATGATGTCACAACACTCTTTAAAAACATCCTGTAAAAGCAAATCCCAGAAAGAATTTCAATGTAACTTCGTTTTCAATTAAACAAAATGTCTACTGTCTATCCAGTGGTCACGACAAAATATTACACAAAATAGGGGGTCGCAAATAAAAATAGTTTGCCACCACTGGTTTATGGTACCTTTTACTCTTGCATAACATTCACCAGTGGAATATTTAAGGGGGTGGGGTCTCCAAACATTTTAAACAATTATTTTAAAAAGCTATTTTAAAGCACTTAAATTAACTCTAGAAACAATAAAAGTTTAAATTAATAGATATCCCCGGAAACGGAAACCTATATATGCTACTGAAACTCTCAGTCAATTCAAATATTTTAGAAAGCATTTCATGAGCTTTCATTTAAATGCTTGCAATCATTAAGCGTTTCTTATTAAAGAATGAGCACTCAGCTAAGATAGAAAATATCTCACTATCAAAAGTTATTATTTATGTTTTTTAATTAGGTTATTGAGGATTTGAGCATAATTTATCAATATAAATATATTCTCTTTGTGAATGGGAACATCTAAATGTTCAAGACAAAAGTTTTCGAGGCTTGTTTTTACAAACCCACCGAGATGCAAATAGTTCCTAAAATTATCTGTAAGAGAGTATTTGGGACACTTGTTAGTTCATAAAGTTGCAAGTGTTTATAAAATTGAGCTCATTGACTATATAACACATTTCTTTGTATAAAAAATATCTGTTTGCTATAAAAGCTTATTACATCAATATGACATCCTTTTTTAATAGATTTTAGTCTAAGGATTTTTATATTTACTTATTTTATTTTTTAAGGTGCTGTTTTTATGTCGAGTTTAACTTGTTAATTTTATCTTAGGGTATTGGCAAAAGGATGGGTGGAGGCAAACCAAATGTTCACCACTATGTGACTCCTGTTAGAGCTGGTAGAATAGTTATTGAAGTTGGTGGTAGAATCGAATTTGATGAAGTTTATCCTATGCTGCGTAGGGTAAGTTATATAAAAGTTAATACATTTCTGAATTGTTTACTATAACAAGGTGTCCACTGGCAACTAAAACTTTTGCTACTAATTTAAAGATAAGGCGACTTTTTTGAATGAAAAACGTCATTATCATACTATTTTCAAGTTTTTGGCTACTTGTACCTTACTCCAGGCGACTAATTTGAAAATCAGATTTTGCAGGGTGTCCAGAAGTCGGGAAATTACCTGAATTTTTTCACATCGGGAAACGGGAATTATGCTTGAAAATATGGAATTTTCGGTCAGTGTCGGAAAATCTCTTTTCCACCAAAGAACATGGCCAAATTGACAACAGCTTTGCTGTAAAACAATTTTAGGTGGAGAAAGGGGTGGAAACTGTCAATACAAACAAAATTGTGTCTTTTTTGCCGCTGCTCCACAGAATTGAAATCGGCGATTGCGAGAATTCCAGTCTTTCGTCACCTGCATGTGCCCCTGAGATGTTTATTTTCACTGTACTACATGCTCAGCAAAAGCCCAATTGACTGTGCAAAAATGGCTGGTAGTATTTTGGAGGCGTTGTGATTATTTTGAATTAATCAATTAGAAAATTCAAAATTTGGTCACGGGGGCTGGGGCAAATTCTTTGCGATCCCCAAAGTGTTTTCAGTTGTGTTTATGCAATTACAAACTACTACACAACAATAATTATAAAGACTTTTTTCCTCTTACGTCTTCCCCCTTCTTTCTATTTTGGCATAACAGCATGATACCTGGAGGCACGTTGCCCTCTCCTAGTTGGAAGCCACTGCATACATATTGGGAAAAATTGCAGATGATGCCAAATATGATAAAAATTTGAATCTAAAATGAAATGTTTTTAGTCATTTTCAGGTCTGAAAATTTGCCTGATTTTGAAAAAATTGTTGGCAAACCAATCAATTCGTGTTATTTTGCAAATAAAAAACTTGAATTATTTTGTATTTTTGTTGAAATAAAGCATAACGGTCTTAAAATTTTTTGTAAAAGTAGATTTTATTAAATGAAAAAACTTGTTATTTTAAAATACAAATTCCATTACACTTTTAAATTTTCTCCACATAAAAAAAGAGTAAAATTATTAATACAGCTTAAATATATTGGGTTGGCAACAAAGTAATTGCGTTTTTCCGTATGTCAATATTTCGCCTGGCCAAAACTACTGAGGTTAATTATACGAAATTCGGCACGTACGTGAGTTCTTCAACATAGGTGCTAGATCAGAGAGCATTTTCCAAAATTCATAATCTTAGGGGGGGTAAGGGGCCAAAAAGTTCTTTTCACATATCCTGCGTGATCTCAAATAAAAATAGAGATATCCGTGAAATTCTTTCTGTAAAATACAGCAGTCACAAATACCTAAAAATTAATTTCAGGACATTTTTAATATTGTCCTCTAAGGAGGATAGAAGCGAAAAAAGGGGGAGGGTGGCCATCTTTTATGGACGAAAAAAAATACTGCCAGTCAAATTCTTTCTTTAAAATGTAACAAATATGAATCGCATGTTCAGGCACAGCTTACCTGTAATTAAAAACTTGTTGAAAAATTATTTGCTTGAATTTTATACCAGAAAACGCAATTACTTTGTTGCCAACCCAATACTTATGCATACTTGTCAATTTTTGTGCTTTTAGCTTAAAGTTTAGGCTTTTATGGTAAACACCCGTTTTTTTACGATTTTATAGAAAACACCTGCTTTTTACGTATTTTACGCAAATCTCCTGTTTTTATGCTTTTTAATGAACTTTGAAGTTCTTTTTATTTTAATAAATCATGTCCCATATTTTGTTTTCAAAAATAATCTCTTGAAATTTATCATTCTTGCGATTTTTCCACAGTTTTCTTAATTTGAAGATTACTTAATTGCCGGTAATCGAGTGGAAAAGAACCGGGGAATCTATGGTAAATCGATAGATTCCCATTTTCACGATTACAAAACCTGAATTTTTCATGTTTTTGTTGAAATAAAGCATAATGACATTCTTACACAACTTTTGCCTTGGGTCCAGGTTCAATGTGGCCAGGTACTAAATTGTCCATCCCTTCATAGGGGGTAACTCTAGCCACCCATTGAGTGCCCCCATATATAATAAAATGGCCTGTGGTTCGGGCCTTAGTAGTGGCAAAGGCTTGTGGCCATAGCCTGCCTATTTTGAAAAAAACATAATAATGATTACTTTCAAACCATGTGTTGGGAATTCAGTCTCTCTTCCTCCCCTGCCCAGCTTATATTTGTGCCTCTCCGGGTGACGTCAGAGGCGAACTTTTTCGCCCCTTCCAGCAGAGATGTAGATAAAAACACTAGAACGCTCTGGATGTCAATGAACGTCAGTCGCACTCTTGAGAGCGGCCCCCATGTATGCAACTTGTATTATATGTAAATAAAATTTTAATTGTTTTTCTATTCGAACCAACTTGCTTAGTGCAACACCATGAATTGCAAGTTTGAAAAACCAAGCTTGTTTGAAAGTTAGAATTTTAGCTTTTTGCTCATATGGCATTCGAAAGGTGGGGTTTTAATCTGTAGCAGATGTCTTGAAGTGTTTTCTCAGCAGAGATGGAGATTGCGACTTTAGATTCAAGCGTGAAAGTTTTCAGTCTTTTTCAACATCACTGATGCATTTGAAATTTAGTATTTAAATTAGCTTAATGAATTTAGTTATACTGAATACAGTGATATAATGAATATTAGTTTATTTAATAATGAATACATATAAAAGAATAACAGGTAATGTGTTAAATGCATAATAATTTATTTGTTGTATATGATACGCAGCAAAGTTCAGGCTTTTTAGCTGTTTCATGCTTTCATGCCTTCAGCATAAATATGTATGGTAAAGTTGGAAACACACATCTTTTTTTTCTGCCTGAAAGGACGACTATTTTCCTTAGCTAGGGGTAAGGGTTTTTTGAAAATTGTGGTGATTATTTCTTATACGAGGGCCCTTAAAAAATTTAAAAATTTAGATATATGCCTCAAAATCCTTGAAATGTGCTTGAAATTTTAATTACAATTTTTGTGGACACCTTGTTTTGCAGGGTGTCTACCATCATGCAAAGGTCACGAAAGTCACGGAAAAGTCAAGAATTAGAAAAATGGTCACGAAAGTCAAGAAAAGGTCAAGAAATGAAGCACTAGGTCACGATTAGCGACTCAACTCCCTTTTTCCGTTTCATTCAAATTCTTAGTTGACGATTTTCGTAACTAACTTTTCTAAACTTTTGTGCACCAATTTTACAGTTTTGCTAATAAACGTACAGTTTACCGCATAATTCTGTCGATCTTTGTAGAGATATTTAATTTTGAAATCAGGGCTTATTCGCTGATCACCCTGTATATTAATAGTGTTAAATTTAAAAGTATAATTTTTCTTCATTCTATCAGTATGATGCAGGGGTGCAGAAACTGTTTTTACCCTCAAGATTTCCCTCAATCCATATGCAAATTTTCCCAAAATTTTATATGTTTATAGACTTGCATAAGTTCTGTATTACCATAAGTGTAAAAATATTTGCAATATACAAGCTACATACATATTTACTAAATAGCAATTGGTCCAAGTTAAGAAAAAGCAAACTGCTGATCGGTGAAAAAGTTGAAAAAAAATTGCTTTAAAAATAGGAATGGGAAAGAATAACTCGAAGAATTTTGTAATTCATTTTTAAAATCGAAATCAGTTGTATATTGTCTGCAAAATTTCCCCCTATCCTAGATTGCCGGATCGTACATATTCTGCATCTCTGGCACGAATGTATTTTTGATATTAATGTTTCGTATTTGTTATAGTCAAGAAAAGGTCAAGAAAAAGTCAAGAAAAGGTCAAGAAATCAAGCTTATTTTATATGGTAGACACCCTGTTTTGGTTTTTGTCAATTCCCTTTTCTTTTCAAAGCTACAATTAATCGCCCATCAAACATTCTAATCTATTTTTTTTTTAAATTGCAGTATAAAAATAAATGCACTATATGCTTTGTTATATAATGCATGAAGTTTTTTAACTTATCAATTTATTAATTCCTTCTTAAATAAAGCTAAATGGCATATGTTTATTTCTTAATCACAAAATCATGCAAAAATGCTACTATTTTGGCAACTAAAATTTAAAGAATGGCTACTAAACTGGCTACTTTTTTACGTCTGTGAAGCTACTAGTGATACTATTTTTGCCTCCTGACATTGGACACCCTTCTATAAATTCATAGTTATTTTAAAATTTGGAATGGTAAAAGGTATACATAATTGATGATGAAATGCTAGTATGTGTATATGAGGGACTAAGTTCTAATCCAATTCTTTGGATATGCAGCATTTAATTTAATTTAGTGTATGAAAAATACTTTTTATTATGTACTGGTACAGTAAAGAAGTTCTCAGAATTTCTAAATTAAAATTAATTAAAAGTTCTCGTAACAAGTTACATGCCCTTCAAAAAAGTCTCCTTTTGAATTTATACACCTTTTTAAATTCATTTTGTTGTACAAAACATTCTGCGAACTCTTTTTCTTTTAGAAAGCCTTTACAACTGTTGCGTATACTCTATTATTTCCCATGAACTTTCAAAATTTTGCCTCTTAAATTTCATTTTTTGCTGTAGAAACAAGTAAAAATCAGCTGGAGCTAGATGTCTTTTAGGCATAAAAAGTTAGAATTTTGTTAATACTTTACTAAAGTCAGCCTTATTTTCAGCTGATATGGTACTGTCTCTAAGGATAAACCTGCCTATATTCATAATTTATTTGGTCCCAATGACATTTCTATTTACTCAATGTATTTTTAACCTGTCTACAATGATATTCAATTTTTACATGCACTTATCTATAACGACAATTTAACTCTTGCAGAAAAATTTTGAAGTACGTTTAATCTGACCTTTTGTTTTTTAAATATCGTTTAAAATGTGTGACAAGAAAAGCTTGCACAATGTAAGTTAGTAAAAAAAAAGGTAGTAAATATTTTTAGGCATATCAAAAATCTTGTCTATGAAATGTGTTTTTGGTGTGCTAAAGCCTGTAATCTGTGACGGCATGGTGTAAAACATTGGCATTTGAAGAAAAGTTACTTTTTTGTAGTGCTTTAAAAAAATAAAATTACATGCACCTTTTCTTTTGTGTATAGTGAAATCAAAAATTCACATTCTCTCATAATTTGATAAAGTGAAAAATGTTATAAAATCGTGAAAGAGTGTAATGTAGTAAGCTCCTACTCCAATTCAAAGGGAGGTAATGAATACATTATGTATATGCATTAAACTTTCTTTGATAGAATAAATTTATCACCTTACTTCTTCAAAATACAAAACTTGCCCATCGATGACTCAATTGTTCTTCTGCTAAAAAAAGAAAAAATGTATTTTATCTTTACTTTGATAGTTAAAAAACATCTTTAATGCTGAAATAATGCAGAAAAATTCAATCTGTCTATAATGATATTTTTCCTAGGCTCCTATAATATCTTTATATGCAGGTTTCACTATAACAAGAAATTTTTCACATAACTTGTTATTAGTCACTCTATAAACATTTCTCCAATACCTTGCTAAAAAATGGTCCTGTTAATATGAAAATAAATCATTCTTTTAAATTTCTTTCTGCTTTTATCTGAACTATAGTTCACCTTAAGAAAATTTATATATCTGTTACCAATATGCAGGCTGCTTTTTATAATGGGACAAGTTAATTAGAGTAAAATGTTGCTTAAAGAACTTACTATTGATGAGTTAAAATCTGCTTTTAAATTCTAAATGCTAAATTAATCTTTTACAACATATTACTTAAAAATGGACAGTAGATTTGCAATTAGACCCACAGGACAAAAAATAATAAAAACAGCTCTCACATAGGTTTGCCATCTTTTGCTTCGGGGATATATATATATATATTAAAACAGAAATCAAAATATGCAAATATAAGTTGGGGATTCTGACATTATAGCATTATTGGAGAAAGAAAAGGTTCCTCAAAATATTGCTTTTTAGCTGGAATTAAAAGAATACTCGTAATTTCATTGCATAGAATCTACATGGTTAAAGTATGAGGCTATTAAAGAAAAATGTAGGGAAAAAAAAAGTTTATCTCAGACTGCTTGAGTGTAGATGCATTTGATCATATGTGTTCTTGTATGAGTGGAACTATCTCATTACTAGAAGATAAAGCCCGTTTGTCATGGCAATTACAACGGGCATTAGAGAAAACATTTAACAAAATATGCCTACACTCAGTATATTTAATCTTCGTCCACTTAAAATAAATAACTTCATATTCAATTTTTATTATATACCAAAATCAGAATTACATTGTCTTCTAAAAATCTGCAAAAACTTTTCACATTCGAAAGATTTTGTTTTGCTCGAAACATCTCCTCTTATATCAGTGTTTCATGTAGATGAAATAATTTTATTTGGAAAAAAAAAAAAACTGTGTAATCTAGAAAAACTATTTTAAATTAATTGGAATCAAAATTTTCCCTTCAAAACCCGATAACCGTGATTTCAGTATGATGTAATTTTCACTTGCGACAGCTAATTTTGTCATGCAAATGATTAACTTTTTTTACTCTCAGAAATGAAATGGAGCTGAAAATTGCAAAAAAAACTGCTTAAAAATTAGGGAACAGGTGGATTTTCAGATTTTTAAAATAGTGTAGATGTTGTATTGTGCTTAACTATTTCATCTTTTTGGACTAATGACAGTAAAAGTTTTATATTGGAGTGGTTACCTGCAATTGTTACAGAATCAGTGAGTCAGGGATGATTTTGTAAAATAAGTCACTTTCCTGTTAACAGGGCACCTCTTATAATATGCCAATGGTAGTAACTTTGTGTCTATTTCTTACTTTTATATTATTTAATTCTTATCCATTAATAGATATAAAACAATATCTTAGTTTTTTGCCATAACCCAGCACCATTATTTTTGCATGCCTATGAGTGATGCTCTCTTAAAGAAAAAATAGCTGGGATAAAGAGCATTTAATTTTTAAAAATTAAATGTGTTTTTAAATAAAAATATTTTTTAACTAACAATTACTGTAAAACACAAAAATTAGAAGAAATGATCTTTTGAGGAAGCGAAAAATGTAAGTAGTAGATCACCACAAAAACATACAAATAACAACAGAAATGTAAGACATGACAATCCTGTTTACTCAATCTAATATAAGACTACTTACTAGAGAGATCGGGACTTAGAAATTCATTGTTAAAATTACTTTTATACGAGGATTTTTTTTCCCTACTAAATGCAAAGAAATAAGAAAAAAGAATCTTTCAAGCCTTGAGGCTAGAAACTTTGAGTATGTAGTTAGATATATCATCCAACTGAGCCACAGCTCCTTCAAGCATAAAGCTGTAAAATTTCATTTGAATTGTGTACACTTTCAAATGTTTAGCATTTCATTTCTTCAGAACGCCTGTGTATTGGATCTTACATTTTGCATCAATCATTAGATGTTTCATTTCCATAGAATTTTGTTTCCATAAAATTGTTGATTCAAAGGTTGCATTTTCCCTTTGTTAATTATTAAGAGTAATTCAGTATCATTTTATTACTGGGATAAGTGATAAATTTATATAAATCCTTTTTACATTTGTAATATACACTAATTTCTATTTCAGGTTGCCATCAAAATGCCCTTTGATGCCATACCAATCAACCAAGAAATGTTAGAAAAATTGGAAAAAGAAGCTGATGAATTGCATAGGAAAAATATTAATCCATTTAACTTTGGTTATACTGCTATTAATGACATGCAAGGTTGTAATATGTGGAATAGTCCATGGGATTTTGTCCATAACGGCGATTATATTTAATTCTTTTTTGACATGTACATAAAATAAAAGTTATTTGATGATGCTTGGTGTCTTTTTACAGTTAAACTGTCCAACATATAGAAAAGTAAAAGATAGAAAAGTTGCTTTTATATTATGCCATATTTCTTAGACAGTCTGGGATGCATTTTAAAGAATACTTTTTTTTTATCTGCTGAACTATCTCATTAGTTGCTTAACTATCAGTAATATTAAATAATTTCTGAGGGATGAACTGAGAGCATCCAATAATGTACATCTATCAAAGCTTGCAAGCAATAACATTTTCTATGCATTGTCTGAATTAATATGCATAGCTGCCATGTATCCTGAAGTTTCTATGATAATTCTCTTCTCCATACAAATCCATATGTACTCCAATTTTTTTTACATAAATTTTCACACTAAATCAATCATGGATTCAGAAAACTTATAAGGGATAAGTGTTGGAAATCATTTTATCTGAACATTTGTCATATTTTTTCCCTGTGTTCATTCATTTCAATTGTTAGATCTCCTTCAATGGTCAGTTAAACTTTCTCACAACTCGAGAGGTTTTTTTAGGTTCAAGTGTGCAATAGATTAGGGAAGAGAAAAACAAAATTTTTGACCTGTGCAAATGCATGCTTATCATATCTTGATTTTTTGCCTATATTGCATTGCTCCGGAAGAAATATGAAAATTCATTCCATCTTTATGCTCCTGAAGCACCTGAAAAATGTCAGCAAGTATGCTACTAGGATGGGGTGGGAAGGGGAATCTACAATTAGAATCATGAAACAGTTGTTTTGATTGTACCTTTTATCAGACAGTTTATTACAGATTACCATTTGTATTTAAGCTGAAATATTATTTAAGGATTCTTTCATCATTTTGATGCCTGAAGAAATACTTTTCGGCTAGGTCCTTTTAAACAGTAAATAGTAAATTTTCTGAAATTCTTGCCCTGGGGCATCTTTTACATTATTGGTACATTAAAGCATCATTTCCCAACTGGTGGGGCGTGTTCCCCTAGGGGGCACAGAGTGTTTGCAAGGGGGGCTCGAGACAAACAGGCAACTGTATGTTTTAAAAAATCATCTTATTTATTATAAAACATCTATTTTCGCTTATAATGTTTATTCAAGTTTTACCGATAGCATTATTTTGTAGAAAAGTTGACTAAATGTTCGTAGTTGAAGAATAAAAAATTGAATGTGCTGAAAAATGTGAGGGAAGGGGGCGCCAATGTAAGTTAGCCTTTGTTGGTGGGAGCATGAAGTGAAAATGTTGGGAACTGCTGCATTAAAGAATAAATTGTTCAAATACAGCTATGGATGAAAGTAAACTTACACATAGATGCTTTTGTACTTTAAAGTACAGTATCTTTTCACTACAAAAGCCCAAATTTAATTATGTCTGCTGTAGAGAAATGTCTAGACTTTTTATCTCCTGTTTCTTAATAATACAGTAACTACCTACTGTAGACCCCACTACACCAGAATATGGGAATTTTCTACACAAAAATATCACATATTTATACTCGTGCCCAGCGTCAGTTCTGCTGTGTGCAGCACACAGAGGCAGGAGGAGGAAAAGGTCATAAAAGTGGGTAGCTAAAATCTACTTGCTGATTTTCTTCCATCGGCAAGGTAATATCTTTATACTTCATTACTGATAGTTGAATTTGCAGCAATAAATCTTGCCAAATATACTACATGTATAATAACAGATTATACTTGTTTATTTACTGGAAATGTCAGCTCAATAATAATGCACACAAGCAGTCAAAAATGTAGAACCAGCCCTTCATGTGCCTTTAGTGTATCTATCATAAAAATTATGCATGTGTTAAAGTAATTACTTAGCAGAACATAAAATATCAATTAATACCACTCTGTGTGGTATTTAAATAGGTTAAAAGCTCCAAATTTTGCTGGTTAGTTTTTTTTTTTTTTTTTTCTGTGATAATTTTCAGATATAAATACAAATTTAAGAATTTCCATTTACTAAAAAATATGTAGCATGTACTACTAGATTAAAAAGTGAAATTTAACAGTTAGTTTTCAATCTAAAAGCACATTTGACCACATTCTGTTTACTAGATTATACTGCTTTATTTACCCAATTTTGTAAATTAAAGAAAGATCCAAACATTTATCCTTCAAATAAAGCACTGTGAGCATTATGTATTGTAGAAATATTTTAAAGTAAATCCTAACATCCAGGAAGAGTTAAAAATTAAAAACTGGGGCAAAATTAGGACAGAGAAAATAACTTGGGGGGGAAAACTATCAAATTGAATGTATATTATTAAATTTTAGTTTTTTTTTTTTTTTTCTGACCAAGTTATTTTTGATTATGTTCTAATGAAAGCTTGGGGCAAAAGTTACTGGAATTAGTTTTAAATAAAAGTGAAATACAGTAAATTTTAAGTTCATTTTGTTTAGTTTTCGGTTTGTTTTCAATCTTGTATGAAAACACATTCAATGTGTAGTGTAAAATTCCTTTTCAAATGAAGATGAATTATGCAAAATTATTAACATAAATTCTAGTATTATTACTGTGAAATTGTTAACTATTTTCTGAATATTTATGTTGCTGTCATTAAATTTAATTACTTTTACAGCAAAGTATTGAACTTTTATTAAATTATAGCAATATATTTATTCGAATTTAATTAACTTTAATTTTGTTCAATTTTATCCAGTCCTCAGAATTTCTTATAAAAAAGTCGAAAAAATACAAGCCCTTATCTAAATAGAGCCTTACATATGTATTATTTTTTAAATACTAACAGTATTTAAGTTGACATTGTTGACTTAAAAATTTAGGATACTTTGTTTAATTTTTAAGTGATTACGAGACTAAAATTTACACATGAAAACAATTGTTTGAATTATCTAACTACAAACTCATAAGAACCAGTTACTTTTTATTTTTCTACTAAGTTCATTGAATTTTCTGATTTTTGAGCATCAGTGTTTTATTTATTAATTAAAAAAGGCCTTTATATTATGCAAACGGGTAAAATTTCTGATTTTACTAGTACTATCTAAGAAACATAGATAAAACTAAATCTGCCATAGTATTTACATATTCATTATCATTCATTGTGGCAACCTAAAACAAAAGTATTTATATTAAATATTGTACACATTTGTGCATTTAAACAAATTTGGTAACAATATTAGACTATTCGTGCAAGTGTCTATAGATGTGTTTGAGTAAATCACATGAGCAACTTTCCATTTTATGAGACTTAATTCTATCTAGGAAGCCAGTGTAAACCTATTATATTACTTTACTTACTACGTATTAGCCCGAATATAATGCAATATTTTTTTGACTGATCATTTCCTGTTAAAAACCTGACTCCCGCTAAATTCATGGCCTAAATATAGGATTTTTCTATTATCTTGAAGAAAAATTTTGAGGTCGAATTACATTCGGGCTAATATGGTAATAGTTATTGACCTGAACTTTGAGAAAAAAGCACAAACTAAACAAAAAGATTTTTAAAAAAACTTTATTTAGTGACATACTTTTGAGACAACTGGCGTTTAATTTCATATAAAATAATTGTCATAGCAAAGGCAGAATTGACACTTTCTACCCCATTTTCCATGGGTATCTTAATTTTTCTTCCACCATATTCACAAGCCAGTTTCAGAATTTTAGGATTAACACCATGTGTTTCTCCCCCTATATATAAAACAATGTTCTTGTCCGGATATTTTAAGCTACAATAAAGGTGACAAGGAAGTTGAATCTCTTCATATTTTGCCAATTCTTCTTTTGAATTAAAGGATTCATCAACACGTATAGGCTTGTTATCTTCATCATAGGTAATATATTTTATCTCATCTATTTCTTCTATATCTTTCTCTTCATCGGCGACAAAGTCAATGAAGTCTGAACCTGCACTAACTTCTTCTATGTCAGCTGAGCCATCAGCTACAAAAATAGTTGCGTTGCTGGGTATGTAATTGGAAATCTGAGTCCAATCAATATCATTTGTTATAGGAATTCGAAAATGTCCACCACATGAAGCTCTTAGACACTTCACCTCCCAAGGATCGACACAACCTAATAAATAAAATAACATCTGTAAGTATATATATATATCAGTATTATTTTTCATTAAAATAAAATCTAATGTAGACACCACATGACTTTATTGTGCATCTATGGAATTACACCCATTTTTTATGCACTTCAGTTAAACTTATTTCCTTTGAAATTTCCAAAGCACTTACAGTAGTAGACACCACATGACTTTATTGTGCGTCTATGGAATTACACCCATTTTTTATGCACTTCAGTTAAACTTATTTCCTTTGAAATTTCCAAAGCACTTACAGTACATGACACTTATTGATGAAATAATCGTTTTGGGTGGTACAAAATGATCACAACTTCTTCAGTTGTAAAATAGTTCCACCTTTCTGCTTGTACAGAAAGGTGGAACTTCTTTTTTATCTAAAGAAGTTGTGGACCTTTCATACCACCCAACACGATTATTTCATCAATAAGTACATTTTTACATGTTTTATTTTACAAAGTGTTTAATTTTTTTAACAGGAAGATATGTATATATATTGTAAGTGTTTCGAGTATAGGGAAGAAATGCCATTGTTGAGAGGTAGATTTAAAAAAGTAGCCTTGGAAATGAAGGATTTCTGCATTCAAAACCCCTAATAGGAAAATTTTTGTAGAAGTTCATGCAATGATTGTTCTAGTAAAAAAATAAACCTAACCAAAAACCATGCATTTTTAAAAATTGAATTATTAGAAGGAAATATGACCAAAAAAAAACAGTTTCTGAAAGAAATTAAGAATTTTCACATGAAGTCGTTACATGACTCATGATATTGGTCAAATACTCGTCGCTATAACGGCAAAGGGAGACAGATTCTCGGAATCCATTTATAAAATTCAGCTCATAGTGGTTGATTTTACGTTATACATATTCAAATTGCTTCAACAGGACAGAGAAAACCGGCTTATATTCGTCTAATAGAAGTCGTTCCTTAAAGACTTTGCAGAATTTGTCAAATTCTGACCATTTATAAACGTAGTAATTATGCCGCAATTCCAGACATTTAGAGAA
This sequence comes from Cheiracanthium punctorium, assembly GCA_038373885.1. Taxonomy (NCBI): domain Eukaryota; kingdom Metazoa; phylum Arthropoda; class Arachnida; order Araneae; family Cheiracanthiidae; genus Cheiracanthium; species Cheiracanthium punctorium. The sequence goes on from JAWZYV010012429.1 coordinate 202,019, forward strand.
TGGACACATACCATTTACATACGTCGTGAAGGAATGGAAATTCAATCTGCTCTGATCTTGTGCACTTTTGCTGTTTAAAAGGAAACACTTTATTTTTCTATAAAATACATTTTACTATTAGTTTGTTAGCTAATGAAAAATAATTTTTAATCCAATTTGCAGAAATAACAAGTTTTAAATTAACTTCTGATCGTTTTGATAAAGTTACAAAATATACATTCATAAAAATTTGAACACAGAGAAAATATATTAAAGAAAAAATATAATCTTGATTTTTTTAATTTAACTGATCAGTAACTCGCATTAATAGCTTATGTCTCTAATTTACATTTTAAAGGATTTACTTTTTTCCCCCGGTACATTTTATGAATTGTTTTAACTGTATTAGGTATATTCAATAAAAAAAGGGGGATGCTGTTTAATTCAAAGTTATGAACAATCTAAATATTTTCATATATTGGTGAAAAATGGTGAAAAAGTAACTTAAAAAATTAAATAAATATTAGTAAATTTAGTTAACTAATACAGTTTAAAATGCAATTTTACTAACAGTAAATATAATTTACTTATTTTATATAAAAAAGTTACTTTTTCACCAGTATATGAAAATATTTAGATTCTTTATAACACTAGATTAAATAATTTTTTATTAAAAATACCCAATACAGTCAAAATGATTAATAAAATGTACCAGGGAAAAATGGAAACCCTTTAATATGCAAAATAGTGACATATGCTGTTTATGCGAGTTACTTATGAGTACAATTCAAAATCAAGATTATATTTTTAACTTTAATATATTTTTTGTATATGTTCAAACTTTTATCAATATATATTTTATAACTTTATCTAAACGATTAGAAGTTAATTTAAAACTTGTTATTACTGAAATTTTAATTCAAAATTGCTTTTCATTAGCTAAAACCAGTAGTAAAATGTTTTATATTTAAAAATATAGAGTGTTTCCTTTTTTTTAAACGGCATGTGCGCAAGATAAGAACTGCTTGAATGCTTGAATTCTGAACTGCATGCTTTCACGATGTGTGTTAATAGTATGTGACTCACACATTCTCTAATTATCTAGAATTGAGGTATAATTAGTATGTTTATAAATTGTCAGGATTCGACGAAATCGTCAAGGAACGACCTATTGGATGAATAAGCCTGGTTTTTTTTTTATTACTTTTTCCCTGTAATAAAATGAGTTTTCTATCTATAAATTTTAGTCCCCCCCCCCGGTCCCATGAGAAAAATCTTGTCTACTTCATTACACAAACAGTTTTTTATTTATCTCTCTTAATTCTTTAATTTGTTAAATTTTACTACTCCAAACAGGTTTATATTACATACTAGATGCAAGCATATTGCAGGGGCGTAGGCAAGGGGGGGGTTATGGGGGTCATAACCCCCCCCCCCCCATGGGGAATTTTTTGCCATATGAAATGTATATTCTGCACTACATTATCACACACACGTATACATATATATGAGTTTTAGTAGTCGTAATCCCCCCCCATGAAAAATTTCTGGCTACGCCCCTGTCATATTAGTATACAATTTAAAAAGAAAAAAAAATTACCTTTGCATAAAAAGCTTAACCTATTTCATTCTAAGTTAAGCCATAATGCAATAATGGTTGACTTTTGTTATAGTAAGCTCACATTAAGTAAAATTGTGCTTATTATGAGAAAAAAATATTTTATATGTTTAAGGTAAGCAGTTGATTTTATGGTAATTGTACCTGTATATTTCACTCTATAATAAAAAATAACAAGACTTATAATTAGCAATTAAAAAGAAAATGATTAAAAGAAACAAAGTACATAAGTATTAGTTAAGTAATTATTTAACTCACCTCTAAAATTTTGACGGCCGGAATTAAAATTAGTAGTTACTCCGACAAACTTTAACAACACCGGCCAACACAATTTAAAGAGAGCCAGACAAACTTATTAATACGTGTCAAGCTAAAGATAAATCGTGTTAGCATTAAACTTGAAAATATTCCAAGAGATTCTTGAAAAATATTCACTTTTATAGTTAAAACTATCGAAAATGTACTCTTCTGTGCAGCACAGCTGAGCTCAGCCAGTGACCACGCGATGAAAATGAAGCTAGATCTGCCCTTGCATAAAAAAACTGTGAAGCGAACCACGACCGAATACACACACAAAAAGAAGGGGGGGGGGAAAGGCATCTGTGACGTGACTTCAGCGTTATCCAAAATTCTGAGAAATTGGGTGGGGTGGACAGGTCAAAGGTCGTGTGAAAGGACACGGTATCGTTTGTCTCCCCTGCGCTGTTTATTCGACGTTAAACTGACTATTAACTAAGCTGAAAAAATTTCTCTGCTCCCTTCTTGGCTGGCTGGGGGGTCTCTCAGATCGCCGAAGCTATGAGTGGAAAATCGGCGATCTATTGACGTAACATAGACCTCGTGAGGGTGACCAACCTAACAGTCGAAAGTCAGCCGCCTCCCTGACCAACATACAATGGCTCTTTATAACGTCGACAACACAAGGTATGTTTCATCTCTTTTAAACGCTATTTTTTGCTGTAATTTTTCCTCGACCTATTTTCGACATTTCGACATCGGGAATACGTAATTTATACATGTGTGCGCTTGCTGGGTATATATATATTTTTTTTTTTTTTGGAAACAATAACTAAATGTTCAAGAAAAACTAATTTTCTTAACATTCGCCTAAAATAGAAATTGCTTTCTTAGATTATTACCTATACACACAATATTGCATAAAAATTTAAAATACAACCTTTAGTTAGAAGAACATTTCGGCATCCAGCAGCAGCAGCATTTCTTATTATTGATCCTAAATTTCCCGGTTCTCTAATATTGTCACATAAAATAGTAACAGGAATCGTAGGCTGTGAAGTTACACTAAGTTCTTCAGCAGTTGGTCTCTTGAATACAGCTGAAAAAATATACAAGAACTTAACGTATCTACAAATATTATAACCTTCAGAATTTAGTAAAATTATAAAAAGAAAAAAAGACTTGTAAAACTATAAGAATTTCTGTAAAAAAACCTTAATTAATTAATTTTTTTAACTTAATATTCTTCTTTCACAAATCAACTGTAGACAAGAAAGCCAAAATGTTTCAGACAAAATTATTAAACAAAACTAACTAAAGAATAACAAAAAAGAGAGGGATTCATGAATGCAAAAATTTGGTAGAGTAGTTAGTAACTTTTTGTTAGTTCTTAAAACATGATGTGAACATGCAGTTCAAAAAAAAAAAAGAGCATGTTCAAAAATTATTTCATAATTTACTATATACATTGCAAACTTTGCCAATGTGGTATAAAGAGATCATGTAATCCACAAAAATACTCCCCCCCCCCCCATTGAAAAGAACCCATCATCTTTCAGATCACTGGGTCCTCCTGAGATCCACTTTTTAGCTTAAGTCATTCTTCAGAGCCCACTTTTGCATCTCTTTGTTAAATTTGCAACAATTGTTTTGAAAACATCCTACTCAGACTATTTATCAAATCACCTCAAATTGTTAATCTTATGAGTCTCTTTAACCCACAAATTTCAGCTACCAGGAACTTTGAGTACAAGTTATAGACATGTAGAATTAGAGTTCTTTAAGCTCTTCTTAATCAAAAATAAGTGTATTACATGGTAGAATATAGACTTTATATGTATATAAATACACTCTATAACAAAAAAATCGACACACCAAGAAACAATCATGCGATTGCTTTGAAATTTCGTGCGCATGAATGTTTTGAACAGATATGCAAATGATTCAAATTTGGTGTCCAATGAATGAATAGTTTGATCTCTAGTGCATCGGAACTGCACATCCAGCAGACGTATATAAGGAGCAGTTCTTCAACGGTTGTTAAAACTTTCGGTTTGATTGCGATTCAGATGACCTTTCAACAACTTAAAAAATGCCTCGCTGCAGGATTCGTGCTCATTACGAGCAACTGTCAGAGTTTGACAGAGGTCGTATCATTGGATTGAAAGAGGCTGGTTGGACTAATCAGAGAATCGTTCGTCATTTGAGTCAAAGTGATGCGACGATTCGAAGATGCTGGCAAGGATGGGTGGAAAATGGCAGAGTGCAGCATCAGGATGGTAGCAGTCGACCTAGGGCTACAACAGATTGTGCGGACAGGGTGATGGTCCGATCAGCTGTCACAGCGCCTTCTTCATCTCTATCAACCATCAGATGTTCAACCCAAACACCAGTGTCCATCATGACCATTCACAGACGGTTGAGAGAGCAAAATCTACGCTCGTGCCGACCGTTACGCCACCTGCCACTCATGCCTGCACACTGCCGAGCCAGATTACAGTGGTGCAGGGCTCGATCAGGTTGGAATGATGCCGACTGGGGACGTATAGTCTTTAGCGACGAATCCCGCTTCCAACTGTGTCCTGACGATCATCGAAGACGTGTTTGGAGACGCACAGGGCAGAGGGAGGATCCTGCTTTCACTATTGCACGCCACACCCTCAACAAGGCATTATGGTCTGGGGTGCCATTTCCTTTGACAGCCGGACTCCTTTGGTCATCATTAGAGGTACACTTACTGCACAGCGGTACGTGGACGACATCCTAAGACCTGTTTTGCTACCGTTCCTTTTGCAGTGCCCTGGGCTGGTTTTTCAGCAGGACAATGCCAGACCACATACAGCTCGTGTTGCTCTAAACTGTCTGCAAGCTTGTCAAACTCTTCCTTGGCCTGCCAGATTGCCAGATCTCTCTCCCATCGAGCATGTCTGGGATATGATGGGAAGGAGATTGCATCTGGCACGGACTGTTGATGACCTCGTTCGAGAATTGGAGAAAATTTGGCAGGAAATACTGCAGGAGACCATCCGGAAGCTTTATCGGTCTATGCCACGCCGTGTGGCAGCTTGTATCAAGGCTAGCGGCGGGTCAAAACCTTATTGAACTTGTTACTGTAACTCTGAAATAAATTATTCAATTGTTCTGAAATTTTAATCATTTACTATTCTGCACATTGTCTTCCTATCCACCAATTTTCGTCTCAATCGGACACCTCCTTCTTGATGCGTCGATTTATTTGTTATAGAGTGTATATGCTTGGGGCTACACCTGGCCTCCTCATTAATTTTTTTAAATTTACAATCACAATGCAATGTCATTTATCCTAATATTTAGTTACACTGGAACCCTTCCAGTTTGAACCAGTCTAAAACAAAACTTTTACTGCAATTACTCCAAAAAATTAAAAGTTGGGCTAAAAAAACATAATAAAATCCACACTGTGTGTGCGATAAGCTTGAAATTTTTGATAATTAGGTAAAAATACAGGCATGAATCTGTGCTACTTTAAAAATCTGAAAATTCTTTTTTGCCATTTTGTAGAAAATTGGAAAGCTGTTGCAACTATGCCATAGTTGAAATGAAACCAATGCACAATTTATGCTATTTATACAAATGTTTTACTGAAAATATGTAATAAAATTCACACCATTGGATCGATTAACTTACAAGTTTGGACAAATATGTTTTAAAATGTGGGGGTGGGGGGTAGACTACTTTAAAAATTCTGTAAAATCCACCAATACCCTGATTTTTTAATTGCATAAAAAAATTGCTCTAACAGAATAAAATAGCTTGTTTGAAAAAAGCTACTCAAAATTATCCTGATTTTTGTTACAATGAAGCCTTGAAATTTAGAATTAATTAATTTAACAACTTAAGTAAAAACAATGCTATTTAAGTAGCTTCAATAATAAAGCTAGAATATGAAGTTATTTATTTTAAGTGAACAATAATTAAATCTATTGAGTGTAGACATTTTTGTTAATGTTTTTTCTAGTACCTCATTGTGATTGCCTCCACAACAGGATTTATCTTCTAGTATTAAATTAAGAATTACTTTCAAACACCAGTGAATAACACTTTGTTTCTTTTAATTCCATAACATGAAGAAAGAAAGGAAAAAAAAAAAAAAACTCCAAAATCCATTCTAGTTACAGAAATCCTTGAGACAGCTTATTAATTCACAATAGAGAGTAGAGAGTCTGAAAAATAAAACCAAATTTGCAAAGAAAATTAAACATATACTCAATCCACTTTATCAGAAACAACTAACACGGTCCTCCATTGCTATTTGTAAAATACTGAAATTCCCATACCTCAAACAGAGCTTTAAGAAACACATCTTATGATGCCACAATGAGTCATTACTCAGCTCTGCTGGCAGCATTTTTCACTTACCATTCAGTTTTTACAAATCAGAACCACTAATATAAATAAACAAATCCTCAACAAAACTAAACACCCTCTCCTAGGAGTAGTACAAAAAAATTCTGTATCTGACACTTTTGCACATCTTCATTAAGTCATATTTGTAGTATTCCAGACATACACCAAAATAAAAAATTATTTACAATTTCAGACTTCAGTTAATTTTCTAAATCAGATGTAAAGAATTTTCTGTTTTCAGACAAAATTTTCAATATTTGCTGATTTTTTTTTTTGTTCGAAATAAAAAGTTCCTGACCCTTTCAGGTTTTCATTGATGCAGGGGACAACCTGTATATGCCAAAAAACCTCCCATCTTTCCAAACTAATTGCATGATCAATATCCATTCTGCATTTCCATGAAAACATGCAATAGGGTGTTTTTTTTTGTGTGTGTGTGCACAATTTATCTGCTAACACAGGGTTTCTACAGATTTCACAGCTTTTGCTTCCCTGACATCTATCACGCTCTTCCCTGACTTTATCTAGCTTGCTTTCCTGAATTTTGAGTTTCTATTTTTAACATTACATCCTTTAATCAATGACTTTTTATATATTTTGCTCCTTTTTTTACAAATAATAATAATAATAATAATAAAATTAATATATACAAGAATCTTATTTGACATCACTGGATTCTAACAAAAACCATGTTTGTTAATAATTTAGGATAAAATTGAGCGTATTTCAACTGCACAAGATATGCTCATAAAGAACACATTTTAAAATTATTTATAAAGTTAAATGAGAAAATGAAAATAAAACAATTTCTATACTTAGGTTCAAACAGCAAATATTTTCTGCTGTTTGAACATGTCATTAACATTGCAAAATTCAATTTTTCTTGCATTTCCCTGACCTGTCTTCAATTTCTGCTAATTTCCCTGACTTTCCAGGTCTGTAGAAACCCTGTAACATTATTACTGCAAAATTAAAATTCAACTTTTTATTTTACTGGCACTGTATGTTTACTGGCAATATGTAAGCTATTAAATAAAAAGCAGAATACATGTTACTACATTACCTACAACACCAGGACATGTAGTCAAACACGACCATACTTTCAATGTACGATAGAGTACTTTGCATACTTGAACTTCTTCGGGATTCTTTATTTTGATATCTTTGAGATCCTCTTCCCTGCTGAAGTACAAAGTTTTCATAGTTAATCCTGCACTTATTGCATCATTTATCAGGCGCTTTCCTTCGAGCAACATTTGTCCAGTTTTTTCTCTCTTTGTTCTGCTCTTAAGAAGAGCAATGGTGTTCCTGGAAGAAAAAAAAAAGAATTAAAACTATGTATTACAAGACACGTAACTATTTAGAAATGAATTTTGTCAAGTGATATAATTTGTAAGTTATCAAACTTATGCCAAAAACAAGTAAATCTGCTTAAATTATTGACCCTTTGAGGCACAAACCCTTTCCCAATGCTGAAAAAAGAGCCGCGTTGCCATCGGTCGACTTAACTACCAGCAAGATGGCGGACGCGGCACAGCCAGCTGCATCAAAAAAAGGGTCTCTAGATCGATGAAGGTTTCGATCGTCCGTCATCTTGCTGGTAGTTAAGTTGACCGATGGCAACGGCGGCCCTTTTTTCAGCATTGGGCAATCTATGTGGCTGTTCTCGTATTCTTCCATTTTTCAGCAGATGTCAGGGCTGTTAAAAATAATCGTGACCATTTTTTTACAGGAAAGGATGTGCTAAAAAGTGATGGATTCCCGTGGAGCTATGTCACCCGCAACTATTTTTATAGAAATCAAATCTATTCTTCGCGACTGGCAACAGTCAAAAGTCAAGAGTTTGGTGTTCCCAGAGCGGGATCACTGTGCGTTAAAGGGTTAAATGTCCACAAATATCAACTTTCAATTCCATTCTAGAGAAACTGTAGTTTAAGCCTTGTTGAGCACGTTTGGAAATTTCATGCCTTTGTGATAATTCACACAAATTTAAGGCTAATAGAGAAAGTAATATCTTCTATACACTTATGATTAGTCATACGAGAAAAAAAAAAAAAGAGAAAGCACACCAACAGTAATATAGAAGGAAACTCCCTACAATTTAAAAGTATCAGTTCAGAAGAAAACTCAGTGAGAAACAAGAGTAATACAGAATTGTATTTACTTCTTCTCACCTTCATAGTTGCACGATGCAATCTATTACTAGTATATATGGGGCCTCTTAAGTAGCCCCTGATTATATCGCGCTTGTCGTGAGACAAGAAAAATGCCCGATATAACCAGTGGAGCAGGGAGGGGGAGCAAGGTGCGTGATGTGATGAAATTTTACTTTTATGATCACATACACTTAAACTATAATAAAATTAATAGTATAAGTACTGTAATAAAAGACAATACATATTTTATTTCCTGCTGAAGAAACAATCTAAAATCATTCCAATTTGATTATTTTCTCATAACTTGCTTTTCGGTTAAGATGAGTGAGAAAAATCAGGATTCGCGTTTACTCAGATTTCTGAGTCATTTACCCAAATTTTCTTGACTGTGATGCAAAAAAGTATGCACATAATCGGTTTTGCATATGCAAAAACCCATATCTCTCAAGATAATGGGCCTTTGTGACCCACTTTTATCAGATGTCAGCTGAAAAATCAATTAATTCTATCTCTTTTATATGACTGGAGTTGTATTTTTCAAATGTACTCTATGCTTTTCATGTAAAGTAACAATGTGAAAGAGTACAGAAAAATAAAATGGGAGACATAGAAAAAGCGCAATATAACGAGGGGATACTGAGTCGCATTTAACTTTCATCACACTACTAGTATGCCTAGATCTTTCAAGATAACTAAATATTTCAGAAAAGGAAGTTTTCTTAACACTTGTATAACCTCTTCGGTCCCGAGGTACACATAAGCGGACCTTTTTCTTTCCATTCTAAAAATGATTCTTTAAGATTTTTTTGTAGTTCTGAATGGACGTACATATGCGTCGATGCTTTAATTTTGAATAAATGATGTTAACGCATGTGAATGTGTAAATCCTACACACTGACGCACACATTTTATTTTTGTTTGCCGTTACACAAAAGAATATTTGAATGTTAGTGAAATTTCCGAAGTTGAATTTGTTAATATTTTTTGCTTATTTTCAAAATTCAAATAGCTGAAAAGAACTTGTAGGACATCCTTTACCTTTAAAAGTTTCTTATCAAACTCCCTTTATGGGTGATAACAATTTTTTATTACTGAAACTGTGATTGAGAATGAAGCTTTTATTCGAAAAATTATTTAAAAGTGCGCTTTATACTTGTCATTTTTAAATGTAATGGTTTTTTTCTAAATAATTATGAGATTGCTCTTTAATTTGACACGTGAGATTTTTGTCGGGTCTGAAGATGATAAAGTAGAAAGAGTAACATTTTTTGACAATAATTAAGGTACAATAGCTAAGCCTTATGTAAATTAATAATGTAATTTAAACTAAAATCTTACGTAAACTTTTTATCGTATTTGTCCAACTTTTGGTAAGAAACCACATTTTCTTCTGGTTTATCTATTATTGCTGGTAAAGGAGGCTCTTTTGGTAGAGAGGCTAAAGAAATAGGCGTAATAAAACTATGTTTGGGTTTAATCATGCTTCCTTCAATACTTGTGTCCACATTTTCTACAGCAGTAGGAACATTTAATACTCTGACGGGTTTTCGCATAACATAATTTTTCTTTAAGCATCTCGGAGTAATGTGGATAAATCGATATGTAGTTACTATACTTCTAGGTATAATTTTAGACATAATTTCAGAGGCTATTAAAGAGTATGATAAATATTGTATAACAAAACTATTCCTTAAACACAGAAAAAAGTAGATTTCAGTTTTATTTATTTGGGTTTGCGTGCGGATTTATTTTGATCACGATGTTGCCAAATCGCTTTTGAAAATGATTCGGCAAGGCAATCCGCATGAAGATGAGAAAAAACGAATTCTTATAGGAATCGAACTGTCGATTAACCCAGTGAGCCATGTTGCACAGCAACATGGCTCACTGGGTAGCTTCCCTTCTTCGGCTATCCAGACGAAACCGAGAACAATAGGAAACACTGAATACGTGGTAGTTGGTATTCCTTCCGCTGTGGTGGTAGTGTAATGTCCAGACCAGGCGATTTAAAGGGTCAGTCCGTAATGATTAAAAGGGCATTAAAACTGTCAAAAATGTTTGATTTTTAATTTTTTTTTCTTTAAACAGAATGTATCTTTTTCTATAACTAATTTCAAACGTTTCTTCCACTGGCGTAGCCAGGGGGGGGCCCACCGGGCCCGTGCCCCCCCCGAAATTTTTTCAGTTGTTATATATATATATTGCAATTTGCAAAAAATGGATCGTCTCATGAATCCTTGTAGTGTGATATTTGTCTAATCTTTTTGATAAACGTTTTCTAGATCATTTCACATTGAGAAGGAAGTAAAAAAACAAGTCAATAAAAAGGTTAAAAAGTGCCTTTAATCACTAACCCGTGGTGACTTTCGACACGCCTACACACCAGAAAAATATACATTTGGGCAATATCCTACTCCCGGGATACTAAAAATTTCCCCCTCCCTATAACCTCAGCTCGTTACTGTTGTACCCTGTGAAGTTTGTATCCCCAAGTGTTATCAGCTTTCATGGCCACCTGTGGTATTTTTAAACTATGGTGTATACAAAAATAGTACTTTCTACTAACGATAAAATTACAAGGAGGGGCACAAGTTGACCCTTTCCCCACCATTCCCAAGGTCCAGATGCTCGTGTTTTTGACTAGCGTGTTGCTCTGTACAGTTGGTGGGTTCGAATAGAGATTATGGCCTCAAGAAAGTGCCCGTTGAGTAGAAGTATAGGAGAAATTTTAAAAATTCTAAAAATTATACATAAGTTTGCCTGCTAACAATGAAGACTCAAATCTACAGGAAACGGACAAAGCAATAGATGAACAGATATTGCCAGAAAACTTCAGAAAGCACATCAGGAAAAAAAACTAAAGTAAATACTCAATATTTCATTGTGTGTTTTTAAATGATAATATAAACGATGACATAATAGTTTCTTAAGTATGTTGAAAAATTTGTATTATCATATTTTCATTAATATGTAATTTAAGAAATATTTCCATTATACCCACCCTTTTAACTGACAAGAGGGTAAATCTGTAATTTGTTTTTCTGTTCTAAAGTTTTATAAAACTTTATGAATACTATTTTACATGCTCTGGTGAAGAATAAATGAATATTTGAAATATCTAGTGATGCACTTGATATCCGGCTAATTTATCAATATCTGAAATATCATCGGATATCCGAATCACAATCACCGGATATCCGGCTCACGACTAAATAAGGTCTATCAACAGTCCACTAAGTAGTCAACAGTCCACTAAGTCCACTGTATTTTTTAAACTAAAATTACCCTCAGTAATGTTTTCTTCTTAATATTTTTACTGCTCACAGTTAAAAAAAAAAATTAAATATTCATAAGTGCTTTCCTTTGTAATTTAAAACCGCAACCAATGAGAACAGCAGTTTTGCTTTGAAAGTAATCTGATAACAGCAAACCATTAATGCACTACCTAATTCGTTATATTAAAGTTTATCAAATAATATTAATTAGTTTATTTCTCCCATGAATCACTTTTTAAAATCTGTTTACAAGGAATACGTTCAATAAAAGAGAAATTTCTCACAAGCCTGAGCCTGGTTTGGGCTCGGGCTGAGTCCATCTCATCTCTAGTGCCCACCCCCCTGACATATGGCTCACCAACTGGCGATGAGTGCAACCCCTCCCCCCTCAATAATTTTAAGAACTTATCCGTTCTGGAAAAATACTGAATGCAAATTTCCAAAAAGCAAGAACTTTCGTCAGCATTGTAGGAGTACGCAGAATGGAAGTAGTATGTTGCCAAAGTAAAGAAAACGAAGTTATAATTTTTATGTATTGTTAAAATATTACAGGTTTGAGAGTAACTAAGTGATATCATTTCATTCACTTTAGTCGTAATTATGTGATGCACGAGCGAATATTGACACATATTGAAATAATTTTCGCAAAATCTCAAAATCTAATCAATATTTTTGAAAAATTGGAAGCCTAGAATTTAAGTGGAGTGACAACCTATCATGTCTCCCAATTTCGTTTCATTCCCTGCAGTCTTTATTTCGTGATGCTGGAACAAAATTTCAGCATTTTAAAACGATTTTCACAAAATCTCAAAATGTAATCAAAATATTTTAAAAATTCAACGCCTATAAATTAAGATTAGCAACTACCTATCATATCACCAAATTTCGTAGCATTCGTATTAGTCGTTACTCAAAATCTAATAAAAATGTTTAAAAAATTGGACACCTATAGTTTATGTTGAACAACCATCTATCATGTGCCCAAATTTCATATCATTCGCTTTAGTCGTTATTACGTAATGCGTTTACGCACAAATTTACGCAGTTTGAAAAGATTTTCACAAAATCTCAAAATCTAATCAAGATTTTTTTTTAAATTCGACGCCAGTGTTTCAAGTTGAATTACCACCTATGATGATACCAAATTTCATTTCAATCGTTTCAGTCGTTTTTACTTGATGGTCGAACACAAATTTACGCAGTTTGAAACGATTTTCGCAAAATCTCAAAATGTAATCAAGATTTTTTAAAAATTCAATGCCTATGTTTTAAGTTGAGTGACCACCTATCATGACACCAAATTTCATATCATTCGCTTCAGTCGTTTTTACGTGATGCTAGAACAAAAAAAAAAAGCGTCACGGACAGAATGGCAGAACGACAGACAAACTTTTTTTTGAGGGTCGCACCGGATTCCTAGGTGCTTGAAACGGATAGAAACCGCAAAATTTTTGAATTCCAAGAAATGTACAGACAAAAGTCTAATTTTATTTATATAGATGTACTTTGAAGAGATTTAATTAACAACTCAATACTTATTCAAGTCAAAAATTTGCAATTAATTATATTTTTTAAGACTGCTTAAGAACAAAAGTTCTATATATTTTGAACCAACTTTATTCCAAAAACCAGAATTTTCGAAGATTTTCTTCTAGTGGCATCTGTGTTATTTCAATACGTATTTTGTTAGCAATGTGCAGAAAATTTTAATCTTGTGATCAACCTTATTCCAAAGAGCAGAGTTTCGGAATTTTTTTTCAAGTGATGTCTGGGTTATTTCAATATTGTTTCTGCATTGTATACGTATAATATTCTAATCCTGTCACCAACCTTATACAGAAGGGCAAAGTCCTGTCACCAACCTTATACAGAAGGGCATATCTTTGTTATTTTAATATTGTATTTGAATTGTGTAGGGTATTTTAATCTAGTGATCAACTTTATTTCAGAAAGAGTTTTGGATGATTTTCTTCAAGCTATATTTTTCTTATTTTAATTTGTGTCTGCATTATTTAGAATATCTCAAGTATGTGAGTCACATTATATTAAAAACACGCATTTTGAAAAAAAATAAAAAGATAAATAAAAAATCTAGTCATAAGATTTTCTAGGTTAATTATGTGTTACTGCATAAAACTACATTTTAACTTATTAATTGCAATAAGAAACTGAGTTAGTACAGCCTGTGCATTATAATTAAAGGTTTATTTTTTTTAAATTAGCGTCGCTGTTCTGTGGCTGTTAATTATAAAAATAATAATAGGTTTGTGTTGGCATGATACAGGTTGATTTAAAAAAAAAAAAAAAAAAAAGTGACCAATTTCAGAACATCATAAAATTTTAAGTTATTTACACGAAAATTTCAATGTGGTTTCCTTTAGCATAGTACATTTTACGCAAACGTTTAGGTCAAGCCAAAAGATCTTTTTAGACCATTTTTGGAGGTATTTTTCCAACTTCCTCTTTGATTGCTTTTTAAAGCCCTTAATCTGTTTTTACCTTACGTCTATTTAATTGTTCTTTCAAGTATCCCATAAAAATTATCGCAATTAGCACAGTCAAGGGATGACGGTAGCCATTTTTCAGGAGAAATAAAGTTAATTTTTTAAAAATCTTTCAGCCATTTGACAATTGACCTTCCAGTATGACTTGGTGCAGAATCTTGGTGTAAAACAAAGTTTTCTTGTGTGTAAAGACGTTTACTTTCTTTGATCATGTGCTCCAGACCTTTATTCTGATAGTATTTAGCATCAATTTTAACCTTTGGTTCTACAAAAAATGTTTTTATTAAGCCTTGAGAGGACATTCCCATCTATACCACAGTACCTAACGTCTAACTTGCCTTCTGCAAAACAGCCGCGTCTTTGCGACGATGTTCGCAATATATTGAACCTCCTTTTGCCAGTTGTGAATTACAGACGAAACAACGCTTCATCAGAAGTTATCCATGTTTTGTATCTACCTTTGCGTAACATTAAATACAGAGGCCAAGAACATGTTCTTCGTTTTTCTACAGTGTTTGCAGATATTTGATGACAAACTAGTTTCTTCAATTTTTATAGGCAATTTTCTTTATCTGACGACAAATTGTCGATTGGGATACCTGTTTCTTTTCGAAAGTTCTTTGAGGAAGAGGATTTTATACAACGATAAGTCTTTTCAGTTTCTTTTTTTCTTTTTCACCAAGGACTTCCTTTCGTCCACATTTCCCCCCCTGGAGCTCTTGATTGCCAGCCAAATTTTATTTCTTTTCAAAGTTTAGATAGTTATACATTAGAAAAATGCCCTTTTTGAATTTTAAATGCTTTATTTATAACAGAATTTGAGCAACCATCCTACAAAAGTTAAAAATTTCGTTTCGGGCTTGAGGATCTAATTTCGGAGCCAAAATTTACTCCCACTAATAAAAGTAGTTCGATTGGTAATTTAAACGTTTAATTTTTTAAATAAAACTGGTGGTAAATTAAAATTTACCAAAATAATTATACGCTTTTAAAATTGGTCACTGTAATTTTGAATCAACCTGTATGTATTAGTTATATGCAGCTGCAAATGAGCTGATTGAAAATCCGGGATAGATTGATATATTTCCTGTTTATAACAATAAAATTTTACATAGAAATATTTTTTAGTACGGTCTTTTATTGAGAATTAAAAATCATTTATTTAGTTTTCTTTTCAGTATCTTCCTTTAGATATATTTATTGTAGAATAAGACTTATTGTTGTAGCAGATACGGGCCTGGATTTAAAATAAAATCTTATCTGGTTGAGATAATTGCTAGACAAACCGGTACATAAGCATCTATCTACAGAGATAATTATATTGAAGAATTATTAATTAACTCGCGAAATTAATACTGAATAGCATCTTTAAACATATATTTATAAGGATATTTTTACTTCCTTGTACGTAGTATAAGGAAGTAATGTGATCCCGAAAAATTTTGGGGGCCAAATTTCGACAAAAAAACCGATTTTGACTACCTCTAAATTTAATTAAAAAAATTTTTTCGATGCATCTCATCGTAGGCTAGCATGCACGATCATATTAACGCGTCTGCAACTCGTTTTGACCAGCCGCGAGTCTACTGTGGCCAGTTTTTCCATGCCGTCTGTACGTACGTACCTATGTATGTAACTCGCATATCTCAAAAACTATTGGTCGTAGAATGTTGAGATTTGATATTTAGGATTGTTCTATGATCTAGTTGTGCACCTCCCCTTTTGGTGGCAATCGAATGGATAGTTTATGTACAGGACCGCCCAAAAGATTCGAAATACATTACGCTCTATGGGCCGAAATTCATTAAACTCGCCTAACTCAAAAGCTATTAGGCGTAGAATGTCGAAACTTCATATTTTGGATAGTTGTAACATCTAGTAGTGCACCTCCCCTTTTGGTTCCATTCGACTGGATAGTTTATCTACAGGACTGCCCAAAACATTCGAAATACATTACGCTCAATGGGCCGAAATTCATTAAACTCGCATATCTCAAAAACTGTTAGGCGTACAATGTTGAAACTTTATATTTAGGATTGTTGTAACATCTAGTTGTGCACCTCCCTTTCGTTCCATTCGACTGATAGTTTATCTACAGGACCGCCCAAAAGATTCGAAATACATTACGCTCTATGGGCCGAAATTCATCAAAGCGTTTTTTAGAGGTATTGGTCTATTTCAAACGACTCAGAAGTGATATATGCTGTAAAGAGTTAGAAAATGAATTTCTCTATTAAAAAAAGTGTCTTTATCATTTATAGTTCTGCTACAGGAACACTCAAAAGATTTCCAATACATTACGGTCAATGGCAATTTTAGGGGCATTCATCCATTTCAAGCACAATATCGTCCTACCACATAAGTTAGGTAATGGTCCGACCACGGTCACGTGCCTCCCTCAAGAACTATGCCAAAAGCCGCCAATCTTGGCGACTTTTGGTGTACGTGTGTGCATATTTAACTCTCAAATCTCAAAAACTATTATGAAATTTCATATATAAGTATGTTGTAACATCTAGTTGTGCATCTCGATTCTTGGTTCCAATCTACTGGAGAGTTTATTTACAGGACCACCGGAAAGAATTTCAGTACTTTAATGTCTATGGACATCTTCAATATAATACTACTGTAGATAGTCATTGTTTGGTACATGCCCAAAATCTCGCCGTCTGTCCTCGACCTTGGCGAGTTTTGGCGAAATATCGCCAAATTTGGCGATAGTCAGTCATTTGGTCCATGCCCAAAGTATCGCCATTTGTCATCGTTCTTGGCGAGTTTTGGCGAAATATCGCCAAATTTGGCGCCAAAAATTATTTTGTATTTTGTATAACTCTAAAACTAACCCGTAGATTTTTTAACTTTTGTATTTAGAACTATTGTAATATCTAACTGTTTTCAATATCTTTTTTGACAGCAATCGACTGAGAATTTATTTACAGGGTGAGCTAAATGACTTCTGATACATTGAGGTGTATGGATGCATTCAATTCATTGAAAGTCTGTGGTCAATGACTACTTTGGCTATCCCCAAAATCTCGCAGACTATCTCAAGTTTGTCGGCTTTTGGTGAAATATCGCCAAATAAAGTGTCAGAAGGAAATCTTTCAAACTGAACTCAGCTTGGCGATATCGAAATATTTGGCTGGAAATCGCTAAACCTTACTATTATTGATATTTTATCTCTTTCAAACAAATAAATTTAGAGGAAGTGCGTCGAAAATATTTTTGATCTAATGGACGTGCAAGGAAGTCAATGTGTTGGACACATCAGATTTTTTAATTAAGTAATATTATAATTAGAATTAGCAATTAGAATCTTATTATTAGTTATAATTAGTACTTAGAATATTATTTCTAATTATAATTAATAATTATAATTAATAATCATAATTTTTTTAAATTTAAGATTAATTAATAATTAAAATATTTCTAATTACAATTAATAATTAAAATATTAATTGGTTGGACAAAACTCTCTGTGCCCCTCCCGAAACAAAATCCTGGCTACGCCAGTGGTTTCTTCATCCATGCTCATATCGAAAAAAAAATTAAGAAATTGTTGGTTGGTTAATGCTTTTAGGAGCTTCTTCTACATGTAATAAATTAATAATAAATAAATATATTAATTTATGTTTTATTTGAATCTTCAAAAGACTGTAATACTTTTTAAAGACTTGTTTTTCGTAACTCCTACATATTTTAATATATTAATACAGCATTCTCCCTATATGTAAAAAAACACTCAAAATACTGGGGTTAAACGATAAAATAAATAAAAACTTTGTGAAAAAACACACATAAAATGTAACTTATAATAGTTACGATCGTTTCGATCAAAAAATTCTTTCAGTCTTCATCAAAGTCCGAGATGCAGGGGCGTAGCCAGAGGGGGGCTGCTGCCCCCCCGAAATGGGACCCTTTACTTAACCTACAATTTGATATTTAGCTTTAAATTTGATACCCAGCCCACCCCGAAATAAAATCCTGGCTACGCCACTGCGCGAGACGAACGTCTTTGTCTGATGAAGACCGAAAGAATTTTTTGGTCGAAACGATCGTAACGTATTATAAGTTACATTTTATGTGTGTTTTTTTCACAAAGTTTTTATTTATTTTATTCTCCCTATACTTCCGTGTATACGTTTGTTCGTGTCAGTGGCGTAGCCAAGGGGGGCATAGGGGGTTACTAACCCCCCTCCGATGAGGAATTTTTTGCTATACAAAATGCATATTCTTCGCTCCCTTATCACGCACACTTATACACGATTGTGAGTTGCAGTAGTCGTAATCCCCCCCCCGCATGAAAAAATTCTGGCTTCGCCACTGGTTCGTATTAATAGGTTTTGGCTTAGTATACCCATGGCAAGGGTAAATTTTAATCTTTTAGTGTTTTAACGAATTATTCTAATATTCAAAGTAGGTGCAAGCAGGGGATCCAGGGGGGGGGTGCAGTTGCCCCTGTCAGTGAGCCAGAGACCCTCCCTTTTCGGGGACTCCTGATTCATTCGTCAGAGAGTTTTTAAGATAAGAAACAATCCAATTTTTAGGCCAATTTTCATTTTGAAATATTTAAAAGAAAAAATACTTTAGTAGTATTTACGCTTTTCAAAGATTCGTGATATGATGCGTTTACATTTCAATCAGAAACAAAATGTTATAGGTGTCGGAAGTGGGGGATGTTCGCAGTGACGTGGCGTAATGCGGGGGCGCCCGATCAGGGCAGAAAATTTCTAGAGCCGGTATACCGCCTATGGTTAACTTATTTTAAAAAGATTAAAATGTCATAGAGTTTTGGGCGGTTTTCTCCAGATGAAGCATGAATACGCCTTAGAACCCCTTTAAATGTCCTCCGACCAAGCCCTCCACCCTTCTGCTTAGATGTATAACTAAAAAAAAAGAGGAAAATTCTCAATGCAAATTATTCAGGAGCTAAGTTAAATCTTTTAAAATTACTCTAACACATTAAAAAATATGAAATAAAAATATGAAATTTTTCTGGAGGATGGGCTCAGTTATCTAAACAAATTATACTGCAATAAATAAATGTCGATCTAACGGTCTGTAGTTTTGTTCGGTTTCCTACATATATATATATATATATATATATATATATATATGTGTGTATTTATATATAAAGATGAAAATATGTCATTTTAATCTCTTTAAAATAAATAAGTCAAAGATAGGGGTTTTGCCGCCCGCAAAAAGTTTCTGCACGGGGCTAGCGCCCCAAACGCCCCACCTACGCCACGCCACTGCGAACATCCCCCACTTCCGACATCCATAACATTTTGTTTCTGATTGAAATGTAAACGCATCATTTCAAGAATCTTTGAAAAGCGAAAATACTACTAAAGTATTTTTTCTTTTAAATATTTCAAAATGAAAATTGGCCTAAAAATTGGATTGTTTCTTATCTTAAAAATTCTCCGCGAATGAATCAGGAGTCCCCGAAATGGGAGGGTCACTGGCTCCCTGACAGGGGGCAACTGCAGCCCCCCTGGATCCCCTGCTTGCGCCTACTTTGATTATTAGAATAATTCGTTAAAACACTAAAAGATTAAAATTTACCCTTGCCATGGGTATACTAAACCAAAACCTATTAATAGAACCAGTGGCGTAGCCAGAATTTTTTTATGGGGGGGGGGGTTACGACTACTGCAACTCACATTTGTGTATAAGTGTGCGTGATAAGGGAGCGAAGAATATGCATATTGTATAGCAAAAAATTCCTCATCGGAGGGGGGTTAGTGACCCCCTATGCCCCTCTTGGCTACGCCACTGACACGAACATACCTATACACGGAAGTATAGGGAGAATAAAATAAATAAAAACTTTGTGGAAAAAAACACACATAAAATGTAACTTATAATACGTTACGATCGTTTCGACCAAAAAATTATTTCGGTCTTCATCAGACAAAGACGTTCGTCTCGCGCAGTGAGGATTTTATTTCGGGGTGGGCTGGGTATCAAATTTAAAGCTAAAGTTCAATTGTAAGCTAAATATCAAATTGTAAGCTAAGTAAAGGGTTCCATTTCGGGGGGGCAGCAGACCCCCTCTGGCTACGCCCTTGCGTCTCGGACTTTGTCTGATGAAGACCGAAAGAATTTTTTGGTCGAATCGATCGTAACTATTATAAGTTACATTTTATGTGTTTTTTCACAATGCTTTTATTTATTTTATCGTTTAACCCCAGTATTTTGAGATTTTTTTTTTTTTTTTTTTTTTTTTTTTTTTTACGTATAGGGAGAATGCTGTACTAATATATTAAAATATGTAGGAGTTACAAAAAACAAGCCTTTAAAAGTATTACAGTCTTTTGAAGATTCAAATAAAACATAAATTAATATATTTATTTATTATTAATTTATTACATGTAGAAGAAGCTCCTAAAAGCATTAACCAACTAACAATCTCTTAAATTTTTTTTTCTATTTAAGCATGAATGAAGAAACGTTTCAAAATATTTATAGATAAAGATACATTCTGTTTAAAAAAAAATAAAATTTAAAAATCAATCATTTTGACAGTTTTAATGCCCTTTTAATCATATGGACTGACCCTTTAAATCACTCTGTTTGGACGTAACTTTGGCGCCACGGCGGTAGGAATGCCAACTATTGCGGATATGGGCTTTTAGACCTGTTTTGATAGCCGGGGAATATCACAGTTAGCCATGGCATTTAGCTCCATTAAACTACATTCGAAATTCGAATTTAAGAAACTCCATGTTAAGAACGCACCCCATTTGTTGTCTGTTTTGTTTGTTTCATCACGTCTGTGTGTGTTTGTCGTCCTTGTTCTGTCTGCTGAAGTTTTAGATTAAGGTAATTTAAAATTTTAGGTGCTTTTATGCATTTTGTCTGCCAATTTTATTGTAGTTTAGTTACAATGGAAGATACATTTTTAGAACCATATGATTTCTTTTATGATTAATTTTTTTCTGACGAAGGCAGTTTAAAAAAAACCTAATTACTGTTTAATTACTGGGAGATTATCTGTTGGTTTATTTTTAAAGTGAAACAGTAACTAAAATTCATATTTTTCTAAATTTCCGTGAACTATTCGGGACAACCCAACATTTTACATCTTATAGTATTTTTTTTTTTTTTTAATCCTATGCCAGACCTTGGCATGACTACCATTAGCCTGAGACGGGCAGGCCAATAGAGTTCAGAAACATGAACAAAATTTGAAAAGTTATTAGCAGTGTTAACTGCAGCTACGTCACTAAGTCTAGAACAAGTGATCAAATGATCTCCTGACATTTCAAAAGCATTGCACAGAGGGCAAGTCGGAGAGTCTGCTAAACCAAATCTGTGCAGATGTTTAAAAAGGTAGTCATGTCCAGTTTTAATCCTATAGTTGGCGACACCAACAGCTCTAGGCAGGTCACGAGGGATGGGAATTCTCATCAAGTCACTCCAACTCTTTCCAATTCTTCACCAATTCCCCCAAAATCTCTCTAAGATGCACTTTAAATCTAGCATCGATGATTCTCTTAATACTGTAATAGTGAACAGGTGGATCAGGCTGAGGGAGGTAGGAGCCATTCTTGGCTTGAGAGTCTGCAAGTTCATTTCCCGTGATTCCACAGTGACTTGGGATCCATTGCAGGACGACATTTTGTTCACTGTTCATCAGAGCATCAATCGCAACTTGACATCTATGGGTAAAATCATACAAGCAGGTGCGCACCCCATGTAAACATGACGACAGTCGCTGGAGCTTGGCGGTTGCCAAGCTTCAGCGACTGTCGCCAACCATTTTGCATGATCAGCAAAGTCAAAGTATTTTAACACATTAAAATTGCACATATATTCCACTAACAAAAACATTAAAACAAAATACACTGTCTATATTTAACCTAAAAAAACGTCAGCAAATTCAGTAACAGGCAATTTAAAATGAGCAAGCAGTGGACCGTTTTTAACTAAAAAAACTACAGTGGATTAAGCAACCTAGTTGTACAGCTAATGTAAACTGGGCAAACACCGGCCCGTTTTTAACTGAAAAAAACATCGGTGGAAAAACAACCTAATTGTACACCTCATATAAAGTCAGTATGATTAGAATAGCACATAAATAGCACTTACAACTACATAAAAACATCAAATGTCAATTTAAAATTCACATTGAAAACCTTAAGCATTGCAAAAATTTGTTAAAAAAAAGCATTTACCTTTATTTTTTGGACTATATTCCGTATACGGTGCCTTGTTTACATGTCAAAGGTTTGTTTACAAATCATTGGCGAACAATCTGACGCGAGAGTGAGCGATGCACCGCCAACTGCCGGTGGTAGTTGTGACTGGCAACCATAAAGAATACGTGTTTCGTCAGGTTTGGGAATTTGAAATTGTTTGCGTTATTGATGGAAGGGAATGAAATGTGTTATGTTAATATAAGAAAAGAATTTGTGGGTGTTTGTTAGAAATTTAGTACGTTATAAGCCGGTGGGTGTTGGGGACATTTCTGAGCGGTTATTTACCAAAAAAATAGAGGTAAGTGTTCTTTTTTAACGAATCTTTCGATGTTTAAGGTTTTTAATGTGAATTTTAAATTGATATTTGAAGTGTTTATGTTTTCGTAAGTGCTATTTACGTGCTATTCTAATCATACTGACTTTATAAGAGGTGTACAACTAGGTTGTTTAATCCACCGATGTTTTTTTGAGTTGAAAACGGGCCAGTGTTTGCCCAGTTTACATTAGCTGTACAACTAGGTTGCTTAGTTCACTGTTGTTGTTTTTTTTTAGTTAAAAACGGTCCACTGGTTGCGTAGTTTACATAGCTGTACAACTAGGTTGCTGAATCCACTGAGGTTTTTTTAGTTAAAAACGGGCCACTGGTTGCCTAGTTTAGATAGCTGTACAGCTAGGTTGCTGAATCCACTGAGGTTTTTTTAGTTAAAAACGGGCCACTGGTTGCCTAGTTTAGATAGCTGTACAGCTAGGTTGCTGAATCCACTGAGGTTTTTTTAGTTAAAAACGGGCCACTGGTTGCCTAGTTTAGATAGCTGTACAGCTAGGTTGCTGAATCCACTGAGGTTTTTTTAGTTAAAAACGGACCACTGGTTGCCTAGTTTAGATAGCTGTACATCTAGGTTGCTGAATCCACTGAGGTTTTTTTAGTTAAAAACCGACCACTGGTTGCCTAGTTTAGATAGCTGTACAACTAGGTTGCTGAATCCACTGGGGTTTTTTTAGTTAAAAACGGACCACTGGTTGCCTAGAATGACTAGTAAACATGGCGACAGTCGCTGGAGCTTGGCGGTCGCCAAGCTCCAGCGACTGTCGCCATGTTTACATGGGGTGGGCACCGGCTTGTATGATTTTACCTATTTTTTTTAATTAACCACTCAGAAATGTCCCAAATACCCACCGGCCTGTAACGTAAAACCAGCAGGCTTTCTTTTATTTACTTTTATATTGACACTGCATTTCTAACAAACACACACACCATCCAATAACGTAAAACCAACATGCTTTCTTTTATTTAGCTTATATTCACACCCTATTTCTAACATACACACTTTCTTTTCATATAATAACGTAACATATTTAATTCCCTTCCATTCATAACATGAAACAATTTCAAATTCCGAAACTGGCGATACACGTCTTTTTATGGTTGCCAGTCAAAAATACCGCCAGCAGGTTACTCGACTCTCGCTGTACATCGCCCACCCTGGCGTCAGAACAATCACCAAATGAAACGTAAACACAAACATTGATATGTAAACAAGCACCGGATGCGGAATATAGTTCCATCTATGGACCGGTCCCCTATTAGAAGGCATGATGGATGAGATAGCTTTTATAGTAGACTGTGAATCAATAAATGTCACAATATTTAGATCATCCCCTTTACCAATTTCAGTCAAAGCCATTTTCACAGCAGCCACTTCAGCATCGTAGTTGGTACAATTTGCACCTACAGCTCTACTAAGGCTAAAGTTGTGAGAGTAAGCACCTGCGCCAGCATTACGGTCAGCGCCAATAGCAGAACCATCTGTATAGACATGCAGCTAGTCTGATGATGGATACCTCTCACCAATGGTGGCCAAGGCAGCTGTCTCTGTGTAGGATTTTTT
Source organism: Cheiracanthium punctorium (assembly GCA_038373885.1). NCBI lineage: Eukaryota > Metazoa > Arthropoda > Arachnida > Araneae > Cheiracanthiidae > Cheiracanthium > Cheiracanthium punctorium. The sequence continues at coordinate 226,273 of JAWZYV010012429.1, forward strand.
ACTCACTGGCAAAACCAAATCTAAATTACACTGTGCCGAGTTTAAATGTCTGAGAAATTTTCCAACTTTGGGTAGGGGCTGCCTGTTAGAAACAGGGATGTCAAAAGCATCAGTCAGTTCTTTTGTCAAATGTAAGACCCGGTCACAGAAACCGTGCGACGCAGCGATGCCCGTCGCAGATTCTTGAGAAAGTCTGCAGACTATTTCAGAGCTCATATCGGCTGATATCGCCGACTGCATCTGGTGATTTGATATGCAATCTTTCTCCACCCTTTTTGTGAATAATCATACTTTTTGCAAGTCATTATACTAACTTTTGTATCAACAGTTAAAATTACTACATATTTTTGATAAAAAATGATTGTTTCACTAAAATATTTCTTAATATTTTGGGTGAGTTTTTATTTTTCAACCAAGTTTTAAAATTTTGTTGTATTAAAATACAAAGCATGTTTATAAAATTCATTAAATTGCTATTTGAAAAAAGTCAATTGGCAGAAGAGATTTGTTGGCCAGTACTTCACAGAAAATTTTACGAAAAAGGGAGGTTAATTCTAAAACTGACTATCAAAATTATGTAACTGATCAAAAAGAAAAAAATTACACAACTCGAAAATGTAGGCAAAAATGAATGCTCTAAATTATGCAAATGTTGCATATTTGACATATAAAATGAATATGTCATGAATATGCTGATTTAATATGCATTTTATGGGTAACCTGCCACGTACCACCAGTTTATCTTGCAGACTATTTTTGTACTTTTAAATCTGCATTACAGACTGGTACAGAAAATTCTGCAATTGGGATGTAAGATAGTAGGTTGGGATTTCAATCTATATTCTGCAGGTTTGTACAGGTATTCTAATAATCACCATGTCTCATCACTCTCTCAACCAATTTGAGAGTATTTATTTTCCTTCAATGAGCCAAAGGCTCAATATTTGTTTGTAATTACATGGCTGGAACTGGGGTAGAAAATGCTCCACCCGTGATAATTCTGAGGGCATTATTTTGAGCAGTCTCAACCCTATTCTGGGTTAATTCAGAAGCAGTAATGAGAAGCTCATTACCATATTCGATAGCAGGCCTGTTATAAGATTTATAGATAGCACAGAGTAGATCTTGCATCACGCCCCATTTAACACCAGTCAGCCTCTTAAATATTTTATTTCTTGTGCTTCCAATACTCTCTCGGCTAGTCTACTCAGACTTAGCCGGGAGTCTAAGACTATTCCCAGATAAGCAGGGTTGTTAAAAACCCAATCGACTGGGTTTTTTCAGGGTTTTTGGGTTTTATCTGGGTTTTTGGGGTTTTATCATGGTTTTTTCAGAAGGGATGGGGTTTCAGAATATTTGAAAAAAAATTGCTTATTACTAAATGCACCTTAAAGCAAACTAATTGATTCCGAAAATCAATTATAAATAAAAAGTGGTTAATTTAATAGTAATAACTGATTACAATTATTAATCATTCATGAAAAAATGTATAAATCAATAACAATAGCAACCCCAATCATGGTTTGCTCTTAAATAAATTGACTATTAGTAATAATTTTAACAGTAATATACTAGTGCTTAATTACAACTTTTTAAACCAATGATTTTTTTGTGGTTAAAAAATCCTTATTCAATTTAATACAGATAGGCATAAAAATTTACTCTAGAAAGTTTTAATGCCTATGTGAAGTCTAATTTTTTTTCCCCTTGGGTAGTGGTGATGTAGGGGGAGGTAGGGAGCTGTTTATAAACTTTACAAGTGGTGTACTGATGTTAAGCGATGTATTATCTATGTAATTAAAGTTGAAATTTTGAAAAAACCCAGTTGGGTTTTTCAAGTGGGCTTTTTCGAAAAAACCCACCTGGGTTTTTTCGGGTTGGGCAAAATCATAACAACCCTGCAGATAAGTAGCCTTGTGAGTTCTCAGTAATTGTTCATTATCAAAACAAAGTTTAATCACTTTAGGTTTGTTGTTTAGTGTAAAAACCTGAAAGGTTGTCTTGTTTATATTTACGATCATTTCATTGTTTCTTGACCAAATTTTATAATATTGTGTATTAAACAAATTGCATTGTGTATGTATTTACTTTTTTTTTTCTAGATAGTCTAGCGATCTAAAAAAACTAAAGAATCATGTCTTTGGCCGATGAATTATTAGCTGACCTCGAAGAAGCCGGGGAAGCTGATGATGAACATCTACTTTTGTTGGATGCTCCTGTTCAAGAAGTGGATGATATACCTATGGAAGTTGACACAAAATTTCAATCTGTGAGAGCCATTGCAAAATTAAGGGACAGTGAACAGGTACTAAAGAATGTGTGACCGCGTGCAAATCAGTTTATTTAAGTTGCTTTTCTTGCCCCCCCCTTCTCCCCCTTTCTCTCAGTTGTCATAGCACTCAAACTCAGTATATATTGATAAACTTGTATGATTTATGTAACAGGAGGTGTTTCACCTCAATAGATAACTGACAGTTTCTTATATCTGAGCCAGATCTGAATTTAAAATATTGCAAAAAGCAGGTAATAAATGAAAGGATTGGAGAAGTATTTGAAAAGAAAAAGTCCAAATATTTTAATTTTTCTTCTTGATAAATATTTACTATCCCTGATCTAGAATAGACCGTTACTTGTAACGAGTAATCCCGAGTTGAACTTTTAATAAAGTTGCACAAACAAACAATTTTGTGTCATTTTTTTTTATGTGTGTACTGTTGTTTATTTATTTATTTTTGCCTTTCATTTAATCATCTATTTAAAGTAGCTTTAAGGCAGAACTGATCATAGGCTGTCGGGACACCACTAAACTTGAGTGGATAAGACACTGAACATGGTAGTAGGGTTCTGACCTCTAATACAGCTGTCGATCTGGAGTTTTGAGCTATTTTCTCCAGATGTAATCTGCAATATGTGTTAGAACCCATTAAAAAGTCCTTTGCCTGAATCGTTGGCATCTAATATTAGGAGTGCAAAATGCTTCCTATTGTAAAAAATACAATTTTCATATAGGTAATACTGATTTTTTTTTTTTTTTTATTTTTAAGGGGGTGGGACAATTGCCCACTCTGCCCTAAGTAAGTTATTCCTTTAGCCTGAGGCACCCCTTATGCGGGTGTGCCTTAACCAGTGGCGAAGAGAGGGAGGGGAAGCAGAGGAAAAATCCCCAGGGCCTCAGCTTGTGAAGGGGCCCCGCTTTTGCTGTTTATATGATACTTAATTGTGTGTTGTCAATTTTGTAAAAAAAAAAAAAGAAGTTCAATTTCAGATTATGTCCCCGGATGTTTCAAATTAATTTTTGAATGAAATTACAAAAAGCCAGCTTGACAAAAACGAGGAGTGTTTCTGATTGAGTCTTCTTTTGCAAGAAAAGTAGACTTTGTAGGTGTTATTCAACGGTTTGCCATGACTAAAAGTAGAAAAGATTTATTTAACAAGAAATCATTATTTTTCCGAGACACATTGTTAAATAGTGGAAGAAAGGGTATAGCCAGAGGAAAGAGTATGAGCCCAACCAACCTCCGAAATTTTTAATTTTCCTCAACAAAATGTTAAAGATCAAGACTTTCTATGAGAAGTTTTGAAATTTCCACTTTTTTGGCCTTCTGAAATTTTTTTGGCTGCCTGCTTGCATGGAAGTATGAATAAAAATATTAATTTTTTCAATACTGAGGAAACTTGCTATGCAAAAATGTTAACGTTTCAAATACAGTTTCTCTATGGAGGTGACGAAACCTTCGATACAAAATGTTGGTATTTTTTAGAGCACGGATGTTTATTAAAGTATAATGCTCTTTTAAATTAATAATTTTAATTCTATTAATTATTTCCAAATTACTATTAATTTAACGTTTCTTTAAATGATTAATAATTTTAATAAGGAATAAATGATTGATTTACTACTACGACATCAAAAGGATTTCTGGGTAGCAAAGGGACCCCAAAGATTTTATCCCCGGGGCCCCAACTTGGCTCTCTGTGCCTCTGGCCTTAACACAAAATCCCAGACTGCCAGTCACCCACATGTAAATTAACTCTGCTGTTCCGTTCGGATCTATTTGACCTGAACTGAACATCCATATATTCAGGCAAGACGATGTCTTTCTTGACCTGAGGATTCACATAATATAGTTAAAAGAATACAGGGTAAGAGGCAAAATAAGTTAGCATGAACATCCACAGTTAACTCACAGATATGTAACAAAAGTGCTCAATGCAGATTTTTTCCATCCAGCAATAATTAAAAAGAAACACAAATATATTGTGCAAAAATTGTTGCAAGCACATATGCATCTAATTTTTGTCCGATTAGTCAATCAAAAGAGGTATGTTCTAAAAAGTAATAAATAAATAATACATTTTGTTTATGTGCTCATGTTTTTGTGTTTATTGTATTATTTTTCAAATATATATATTATTATTTTTTTTTTGAGGAATTATTTATCGTAAGATTAATATAGCTTTGTTTTATAATTTTGTAAAAATTAAACTCCTGTAGTTAGTATCCCATATTCGAGTCATATTGACCCGCACATTATATGTGCATAGTAAATGTGAACAGAACAGCGGGGTTAAATTTGGCTTATTCTTTACACACCTTATTCTTTAAATTTCTTTTCATTTTTTCGCCCTGCAATTTGGCCACCTATGTGCTGTACAAAGTCTTTCTTCTTATCCCCTGCTTTAAATAGTAAGTAATATTTGTGCTTGGTTATTAGTAATTTTTTGTCATAACATTATATTTTACTTTCTAGTTGCAAAGGGTGATGGAAGAAATAGCACAAAGAAAGAATTCTGAGAGGAAAGAAGGTATTTTCTTTTTAAAATAGAATTTGATGAAAGTATATTTTAAATTGTGCTTTATCTTAGATACATTTGCTTCATTATTTTTATTGAATTTTACTTTTATGTAATTTTTGGTATCAATATTTTATTATTGTTTCTCTGTCGATGCAAAATAGTTCATTAATAAGTTGAATATTTGTGTGTGTTTTGCTGCATATGTACATTATATCTTAATAAGTTAAATAAAACATAGTTTTCTTTTAATCTATAAATATTTAATGTTTACAGCTATATTTTAAAAGCTTTAACTACTGTAATATGCTGTTAATCCACCCCTCCGGATTGCATGCTCCCGTCTGTTTTTAAACAAACAATTTTACAAAATCCTGAGAGAGTGCCCCCCCCCTCAAATAACCCTGTTCCCCATGTAAAACTCAGCATTAACTGAATTTTATTTCCCAACTTCCAGCACCTTTGAACGCTGACTGTTAATTTAAATGATGAATTGTTGCAGTAACTGTCGGTTGATGAAAGTAATATTTAATGGTCTTATGATGGTGGTTTATAATATATATATATCCAAATTTGAGCTCAATCGAATGTACCGTTTAAACCCTAGCACACTTTCAAGAATTCCCCCCCCCATAGGCCATAATGTAAAATAAATCTTTGTCGTAGTCCTGTAGAAAAACTATAAGTGCTATACACATCAAAATCAATACAGGTCCTGCGAGGTGGTTTATAACATATATACCGAATTTGAGCTCAATCGAATGTACCGTTTAAATGCTTGCGCACTTTCAAGAATTTCCCCCCATAGGCCATAATGTAAAAGAAATCTTTGTCGTAGCCCTATAGAAAAACTATAAGTCCTATACACACCAAAATCAATACCAGTCTTGCAACGGTGGTTTATAACATGTGTACCCAATTTGAGCTCAATCGAATGACCCGTTTAGGAGCTATCGTGTTCACTCACATACACACACACACATACATACATACATACATCTCGTAAAAATAGCATAAATGAATTCAGAAGACCTCAAAACGTGTCAATACACCAAAATCTCGAAGTCGAATTTTTTTATGATTACAATACTTTCCTTACATGGTACATGTTCGGAAAGTAAAAATGGAGTGCAATGAGGAGTCGGAGTTGATCTCCTGCACTCTGAATGACTGTTGCACATTGCATACAGTCATAGCTAGAACTTTTCATGCCCATGGACAACAGAAGATTTTGTGCCCCTTCCTGTTTGCCAAAATGCAATGAGGAAGGTTTTATATGTAATTTGGCACCCTGAGGGTACCCTGGGACAAATGCCCCAGCTATGCTAATGCTTTGATTTTGAAATTCGAGTGTGCGTTTGTGTAATACTAGCTGTATGGCCTGGCCTTGCTGGGATGCATTAAGTGTTATAGCACAATACAAATTGAGGTGTGGTTAGGTGATACAGCATTATACATTTGCCAAGAAGAAAAACTGTCAGCTGATGTCAGTCACAGACACACTGGTCTGTTTAGTTTTTGTAAATACATGTATGTTTAATATTATTCATTTTTCTCATTTCTAACCCATATGATTTTATTATATAAGGCTGTGTTTGCTAGCATTTTAAATTAACTTTTAAGTATTTCATCCAAAAAAACTAATTATTATGGCAGTTATTAATTAAAAATATGACATTTTAAGCAGAATTATCAAAAAATAAAATGCATATTCAAAATTATGAATATGATTTTGCATTACTACTTTGCTGTTATTGCTTTTGTATGGTAAATCAACGACACCTATAGATAACTGCATGAAAATCACTGAAACTGTTGGGGTTTTTATCTTCCAGGGATAAAAGATAGCCTATATGTAAATTCAGATTATAAACTGTCTCCATTCCTAATACATCCAACCATTTTAGCATGAAAGATTAACCAATGCACAAACTAACAACCTTTCACATTTATATTTAAGATATTAGTAGGATAGCATGACTCTGTACTAAGAGAGGGATGATGACAAATCATTCCCTCATTGGTCAAGGAGATTTTCTTACTGCCCAAGGCAGTTTCCAGATTTCTTTCCATAGGAAAAGAATTGCATTTTGAAATTATCTTGGTAAAAAGACTTTCTACCAAATAAATAATTGCATCAATTTTCTGATTTCGACTCAAGGTTGTTCTAGAAAATCATGCAACTTTTGAGCAGTTTTTATAGAATTTAATTGTGCTAATGACTCGGAAAAAAATTTAGAGTATCTTTCACAAGTTGTTCTGTAAACTGTTACAAATAATGAGCCTATAGGAGTTACATGTACATTTGTTACACCCAGTATTGTCCATTTGTCAGTGTAGGACTTTAGGTACTACAACTTGTTCATTTGATTTATGTGTGTAAATTAAAAAGTTCACTTACCATTCAAATTAATTTTCCAGCTATGGGGCCAGTTGAAGCCGACCCTGAGTATTTATTGATTGTTGAAGCAAATAATTTAGCTGTTGAAATCGACAATGAAATCAGTAAGATTTTTAAATTGATTTTAATTATTCATAAAGTGTGTACCGTTACTTAATTTTATTAAAATGAATGATTTATGTAAAAAGAAAAGTTAGGATATTTGTTACATTGATTATTTTACCTGAAATTTCTAATATAAATCATTCTTTTTGTATTTTCATCAAAGCTGAAAAGGATAAAACAACTCAATATTGAAATGATATATGAAACCTGTATATAAAAGCATATTAATTAATTGCTTCTTTTCTAATATTTTAATAATTGAATTTTTTCATCACAATTTGAGTAATTGAAATCGGTATATGTAGACATTTTCAAAGAAAGGTCTCTATTAAGCATCAATAGATAGAATAACTAAGTAAAGTAATTGTAATAATATGTATATTTACATGAAAACATAATAGCATATTAATAGTTCTTTCACTATTTCTCTTTCGATTTTTGATACATTTTCTTAGCTATATAATTATAGTTAAATGGAGATAGAGCATCTTGAAAAGGTTTTTAATTGTTATTATCAGTTATTAATGATTCAATAATTTTATGTATTCCATTCCCTCTTGAGTATGTAGACTGTAAGCTACTTTTAAGTGTATTTAATAAGTTATCTCTTGTCTAGTTGTGTTTAAGTATTATATTCTACAGACATGTGTTTTCTTGCCTTGATTACCAAATATATTTTCCAGGGATGATAGTATTCCAAAATTTTGATGCAATTTGTTTAGAAAATTTGGAACAATTTCATCTGAAAATTTAGTGCCATTTAATCTAAAAATGTGTTCTGTGCATGTATAATTTTCTAATTTTTGTGTGAGTAAAATTGTTGAGGAATATGTTTTAAGTATGTTTAAAATGCAAACATAATTTTGTAAAAATGTTAAATGTTCGAAAATATTTTTTGTTATTATACAAATATGATGAAATAGGATTTTGTTCATTTGTAGGACGAGGGAGGAGTCTCACATAATTTCAGAAAATTTCACTAGCATCCACAGTTACCTCTAACTGTGGATGCTAGATACTATTGTCCTTAGGACCTGTGGATGCTAGATACTATTGTCCTTAGGACTATTGTCCTTGCTTGCCCCATTTTAGTTTTGCATTTTTTTATAACTTCAATCCTACCACAATGAAAGGATGTGTTTTGAATATTTCATCTTTTTCTATTATTTTTCTCTATGTTTTTCTGTTTAGAAGGGGAAAAGGAAAGCAATCAAGATTTGTAAATGCTAAATGTAAAGAAATATTTCTAATGTTCATGTGACAGTAATGTTTATGATTTCTAGAGCTTGGCATTGGTTTGGCAAAAACTGGAAGCAACTAAACTTTTTGATGAGTGGTGTGAACAAGAACAACCTGATATGTGTTGTTGAGTATTACAGCATTTGAAATAAATATTTCATTTTGAGTAGCAGTACTGCTTCTTAAATTCTGATATTGCGGAGCAGTTTTACGTCATTTGCTAAATTACATTTTAAGCAACCAAAAAAAAAAGTTTAAAATAATAATATTTAATGGACAATGACTTTAATTATAAACTTTTACAAAATAGAATTGGTGAAAATGCAATTAAAACTACCTATTGTCTAATACTTCCATAACATTGAAAGGATTAATTTTTGAAGCGGAATTCATCGAAAGTTGAATCCTTTTCCCATAAGGTTAAGTAGAAGGTCATCTTGCATTTTTGTGAAAATGTTTAGTAGCAGCTCTTTCTGAATTAAAATCTGAAAGCTCTGGTCATTCTAAAAAAAATTGTCTGAAGGTTATTCAATACCTCAGTATCTGACTGGTTCCCAGTATCAGTTTCTATCGATTTCATAGAAAAAAAAAAAAATGCTTTGTCTAGTTCTGGCGTTCAGAAATCAGTGAAAAAAGTGTGATAAAATTTCAATATGAAGAAAAAAAAATCCAGTGTGTTTATTATACTGTTTTATTATTATTATTACTTCAGTGCTTTAAAATTTTTAAATATTCCTTGTGCATAATTTTTTTTTCTTTTGCTCTAAATACTAAAGTAAGGGAATTATTTTAAAATCTGCTTAAAAATTGCTGATATCAGTGAGTAATTCATACTCAGGCTTCTTTTATTTATTTTATTATGTTTTATATTATTAAAACAATTAAAAATATATTGCAGATATCATTCATAAATTTATCAGAGACAAGTATTCTAAGCGATTTCCGGAATTAGAATCATTAGTTCCAGTTCCATTGCAATATGTATCAACTGTTAAGGTATTTAATTTCCTGGTTTTTACTCTATATATTTCTCCTTGTAGTTTTTTTTTTTCTTCTGTTTTGCTTTTCTTTCTGTCAAAATAATATGTAAATGGGTCATTTTCAAAATTTAGTGCCATTTTCTATCCATTTATAAAATTTTTTTTTTTTTTTTTATAAGCTAATAAAAATTTAAATGATTTTTCTTCTTATAACCTACAAAAACAAGGTATGTGTTGTATTATGGGAAATAAAAACAAACAAAACAAAAAAAAAACTTGAAATTGTATTCTTGCTTTTTAAATTTCCAAATGGCAGCCAAATTTGAAAATCACCTAAATATACTGATACATTTTTCCAATGTTTCTATCTCACGTAGCTAAGTTGTTTATTTAGGATAGTTTAGTAACTTTTTTTATACCTTTCTCTTTACATTGTTTTCAGTTGCATTAGTTATATTTTCTGAGTGTTTTTTTTTTTTTTTTTCAATTCATTGCTTTATTTTCTTGAAAATATTTTTGTAATTAAATCAATCATTTTATGTTTATCATGTGTAGTTTACTGCTAAGTATGTTAACTAATTTGCTGTATGTAAGAATTTCTTATTTATTTTAAATTTCATAATGAAAGTAATGGGGATTATCTGATAAGCAAGGACAGTTTACCAGGCTTGAATTAGTCACCACTGTAAGCAACAACAATTTTTTTTTTTTTTTTTTTGTGGTAACTTAGGAACATGACATTATGTGTGACATAATTTAAAACATGTGGTTTTGGGTGTTTCAAGTTGGTATGTTGTTATCAATTTTCTCTGCAAATTTGATAGTCCTTCATGGCTTCATATTTAATTTTGTTATTTTCCATGAATTGTTGCTAGAATGAACTTTGTATGAACTTTGTTGGAAAATTGATATTTTTTTATGGTTTGAAGAAAAATGAAGTAACCTATCAATGTTGTTCCTAACTGTAAGAGTTTGTGAGTTCTTTTGTTTGTTCCAATAGTTTTTTTTTTGTTATATTTTGTGAAAAGACTGTTTGAAGATTTTCAGGTAACTGTGCTGCAAGTTGATAACCTGCTGAAGCTTTTTCAGGTTAAAATTGGCAACTGGTTGCGGATTTTAAGCTAGAATTACGTTTCTCGTAATGGTCATACATAAAGAACAAAAAAATTTAATATCATTGTAAGTCATAGAGCTACTACAAAGCACATTTTTGCATGATTTACTCAAGTACCAAACCATACCCAAACACGTGATAAGTATAAAAAAAAAAAAAGTTGGGGAAAACTTCGGAGGAAAGTTGGAAAGTTTGGAAGAAAAGTTGGGAAAATTTGGGGATGTCAGTTAGCTGATTTAAATTTTAAAATTTGAATTTTTTTTTTTTGAAGATAATAAAAAAAACAACAACTAAAAAAGAGCTTCATGGATGTCCTGTTTGACAATTTTTGGCTACATATAATGATTTAGGTTCTGAAATCTAAGCTATAGACTGAAGTGTATAGTTTGAATAATCTTGAGTCATCATTTTTAACCTTTTACGTGCCAGTGTTCCTATTTTGGAATATCATGCTTAACATTTTTAAAAAACTGAACTGTTATATCTATCAGTTTGAAAAAAATACTGCTTATTATTAAAAGTCTGATTGATATTTTGATGTTTTATTTATTTTTCAAACGTAAAATTTCAGCCTAGAAAAATTTCTAAAAATCGACTTTACAATTTTCACAGTACACTAAAAAAAAAAAAAAAAAAAATTCTGTAAAAATCCCCGAAATTCAAACTTGCCCAAAACTTTCTCTCTATTTGAATTTCTTTTATTATCACTTTGAATTTATCCTTTGTTAATCAAAGGATAAATTCAAAGTGATAATAAAAGAAATTCAAATAATTGCAAGATATCTTTTCCCAATCTTGCATAAAAATGCAATGTTCCAATAAAAGGAACATTGGCATGTAATGATATACGAAATCAGGGGTATCACATGCATGTGTTGCTTAAGTTGCTTTATTAGATTTTAATATATTTAGTGCTTATATCTGCTAAACATAAATCTGTCAAAGACATCAATGGTATGTTACTTACTGTTGAAGCGTGAAGGGCTGGAGGAGGGATGTAAGGAGGAGTTGTCTTATCTCTCATCCCTTTAACAGTAGGAGGGTGGTTAGTTAGTGCTGCATTCCTCTGATTTAAGCTCAGATAGCTGCTTGTTTCTTCTGTTATCAATAAACGTGGGAGCTTCAGAAGGGTGTATTTATTTATTTTAGGTCCTTTTACGTAGAGGGAATATGTGGGTGGGAGTGACAGTGCTATACAATTCTTAGAGACCATTTCCATAAAAATTTGTATAAATATATGTAGCAACAATGTAGATGGAGCAGTCGAAGAAATTTCTAACTGCAGACAATGTTATCTTTTTTTTAAATTCTTTATCGGATGATTGAAATAAGTCAATAACAGGTATTTGTCATTTGCCCCTTGATGTAAACTGGTATATTACTGATTAAGAAGAAATAATGATAAAAGTTTTGAGATGATTACACATGGAGACATCTGTAGACAATAGAATTTTAGAATAGAAATTAATTTAAATTTGTTTTAGATGAAGCCTAAAATCAACATTATACCTGCACCCCATGCCCATCAGTAAAAGTCTGCAAAAAATTCATATGCACATTACATAGTTACATGGTATGGGCATTTTGTAGTATGAAAAAAAACCCCTATAAACATGTGTTTTGAATGCAACAAAAGGCTCCATGTACACTTCCCACCATATCACAGACATCGAGAAATGCTGCTAAAAATGATAAAAAGAAATTAGTGTTTCAGTACATTTTAAACTTTTTTGCATTACTGATTGAAATCCTAAGCACCCTCTAAAGAATAAAATATTTTATTCTTTCTTGATAAGGTATTTCACATTTTTACTTTCCGAACATGTACCATGTAAGGAAAGTATTGTAATCATGAAAAAATTCGAATTCGAGATTTTGGTGTATTTACACGTTTTGAGGTCTTCTGAATTGATTTATGCTATTTTTACGAGATGTATGTGTGTGTGTGTGTGTGTGTGTGTGTGTGTGTGTGTGTGTGTGTGTGTGTGTGTGTGTGTGTGTGTGTGTGTTTGTGTGTTTGTGTGTATGTGAGTGAACACAATAGCTCCTGAACGGGGCATTCGATTGTGCTCAAATTGGGTATATATGTTATAAACTACTGTCGCAAGACCGGTATTGATTTTGGTGTGTATAGGACTTATAGTTTTTCTACAGGGCTACGACAAAGATTTCTTTTACATTATGGTCTATGGGGGAAAATTCTTGAAAGTACGCTAGCATTTAAACGGTACATTCGATTGAGCTCAAATTGGTATACATGTTATAAACCACCATCATAAGACCGATATTGAATTTGATGTGTATAGGACTTATAGTTTTTCTACAGGGCTACGACAAAGATTTCTTTTACATTATGGCCTATGGGGAGACATTCTTGAAAGTGCGCTAGCGTTTAAACAGTGCATTCGATTGAGCTTCAATTTGGTATATATGTTTGAATTATTCATCGATTAAAATTTATTTAAATTCTTGGTAATGATCTAAATCGTAAGTGTTCGGAAAGTCGAGTGGAGTCACTCCAGATTTTTAGAATTGCATTTATTTATATTATTTGTATTATTAGTTAAGAGTAAGCAAGCATAAAATTGTTTTATTGTTCTTTTATATACCTTTTTTCATTGCATTTCTTATAAAATATTATACTAATTTTAAAATTACAAAATTTTGATTTTGCTTAAATTTTAGTCATTTCACACCAAATTATCAAGTAAACCTTTATTAATATACAACATTTTAGATTTATCATACAGTGTTTTGTTGTTTACACAAAGCAAACATAGAAGAGGAGAGATAGTGTTACATGCCAATGCTCCAAAAATAGAGCATCCAAGAAATGAGGGAAGGAATTTTTTTTTTTTTGTTTTATAGTTATTATGGGTGTATTCTAATGTAATTTTGATGGATTAATTATAACTTTTATTCCCCGATCATAGCGCTCCATTTAAAGGGTTAATTAAAATATTTTCTGCATATAAAAACTGAGAAAGAATTGTTTTATGTAAAAGAGAGAAGATTTATTATGACAAAATATACCTTTTTTAACTTTTTGGAAACGAATAAAGTGCCTGGTTTGCAAAATTTAGTAATTTTGAGCAGCTAGATTATAGAGATTGTTGACTTCCCCCTTCCCTTTCAAAAGAAAAAAAAAAAAAAAAGCTAAGCAACAATAAGTACTCCTGTGTAAATGAATCAAGTGATATTTTCAACTGAAGAGACTAACTTTATATTTTTTGTTTTGTGGTGAGTTTGGCCTTCATTTTGTTTTTTACTAGTGTAATTTATGATCTTATTGAATTTGTTAAATTTTAAGAATCTGGTTGATGACACCATTGCTTTGTTATTGTTAAAGGAGACGGTTACATTGCATTTGGCAGTCATTGGCCAGCTAGCAAGAATTGCAAATTAGGTCTGCCCTGCTTATCAGATACTTCCCAATATTATTAATAAAGGCAATTAGTTAATTTAAGTTCTGTTAGTATAATTACTCACAATTTCTAAATTCCACAATTCTGTTAGTATCCCACAATTCCTAGAATCTTGAGAGGTAGTCTTCATCATTGAAACAAAATAGATGTGATGATTATTTATCAAACATACTTTTAATAACATGAGTTTTACTATAGTGAAAACCAATCCACAAAAGTTACTAAGTAATAACTGATAAATATATCTTTTATGCTATGAAAAAAATCTCATGAGATTTTTTAAATTATAATTTCCATTATTAACCAAGTATTACCATACTTCCTTGTTTATTTTTTTTACTGAAAAATGATTAATCAATAGGTAGTTTAAAATTTTAAAATATTAATAAAAATGCATACTGCAATGTCTAGGAAGAAAAGACTATATCACAATAAATTATACAGACATGCTACAGCTTTTCAGAAAAAAAGGCTGAAAATTTTATGCAACATTATTGCTGTTAGAGAAACTATAATCTATAACCGTATCAAAATCACATGGCTTTTATAATTAAATGTAACTATTTTTTAATTTGAAGACATATCAAATCATCAGACTGGCTATGTAAACTAGCTATATGAATTTAAAATTTTAATAACTGAATTTTAAGAGTATATGTATAGAAGAAAATTGCACAATAAGAGAACACACTTGGATTCTCTAACAAAATATATTTAATTTCAAAGTTACAATTTCAAGATTATTAAAATTAACATAAAATCGCATTTGAATTCAGTTAGTTTTTTGAGCACATTTATAACTAGTTTGACTGATATTTAGAGTTTGTTTCATGCTGCAAAGTGCCGCTTAGTGAACATTTTTTTGAACTAAAAAATGAAAAAAAAAAAAAAAAAAAAAAAAAAAAAAAGCACATCTCATATAGTGTCCATGTGCAAATTTGAAGGTGATCTTCTCATCCTTTTCAGCTGTAGACTGCTGTTTTATAGGAGAAGTTTTATTATAAGCACTGTGCAGTATCATTTGAAAAATATGTGCATTCAGTATATGCGATTTCTCTCATGGTAATCTCAGTAATAATGTAATTTTACACTCTCTGCCCATGGAGTTTCTCCGATATTTTAAAATTGCTATGGAAATCCAATAATTAACAAAAAACTCTGATTATTCTGTCTTCAAAATTTCTTTACAGAGGCAGGGATAAATTTTCAATCTTCATCCTTTTTCTAAATGGCAATCTCTTAGAGCATTCCTATATTGAAGTCTCCAATACCTAATGATTGAAAATTAACCTTTATTTTACATATTATTTTTAAATTGAATTTAGTTATTTAAATTCATTTATGATTTTCTGCAAGTTTCAATTGATTTTTAAAGTTAAGTCTACTTAAAATATGTACATTTAAAATGTGTATGTGAAATATTTATTAATGAAAATTATAACATGGCTGCTTGTGCAGACAGCATGTTGTAACATGGTATTTAACATGGTATTTTACTAGTTTAAAATAGTTGTTTTAGTTACTACTACAGTATTGTGTATGATTATCACTCCATACATAAAGTACTTTGACTAATATTTTTTTTTTTTTTTGAGTCCGTGTGTGTATCGGAATGTCGAAATCAAGAGTAAAAAAGTGAAATTGGCTTAAAATTTGGAAACCAATGTTTGAAACAATTTTTTTAAATGAATTTTTATTGATATATGTTTTTTTTAAATGAAATCTTGATTTTATTACTTATGTGCTGACAGGTAATGTATATTACAATTTTTAGGAGTTAGGAAATGACTTGGACAAAGCCAAAAATAGTGAAATTCTACAAGAGTTTCTTACACCTGCCACCATCATGGTTGTTAGTGTTACTGCTTCAACAACTCAAGGGTAAGCATACTCTGTAAAATCCTGGTAAACATTTGACACTTAAAATTACTTGATTATAGTTTAGATGTTGTGCATTAAATTTTCTTAATCGCTGTCTGATATAAGATATATATGATTTACACTATAAATAAATATCCTTCTATGCTCAGCTATTTACTTCATAAAAGATATAAGCAGTAAAAAAAAAACATAAATTGTATGTATGACTTATGCAGAAGAAAAAAAAAATAAGTAAACAAAATTCTGAACGGACTTCATTTGGAAAAGTCGACTTCTGTGTGATAAAAATTTGTTAGAATAAGCGTTTTGATCCATTTGATGTTGTACAGTAATTTTCACATTCAAATGTTAAATTATATCATTACTTATCTGTTTTACGCTAGTATGTAAATAGGAGAAACTATTGCAAGAGTGTAGAGAATGGCAGTACCATGAAGGTAGAGTACAGGAGGTCAAACCCCATGCTATCAAAGTAGCCCAGATTCAGTAGAGAATGGGCATAGGATGGATAGATTAGGAGATTATCTGATGCTGCCATCTAGCGGTAATAGTTGCAAACAATTTGTCAAGAAAACTTATTCCATAAATTAGGAGTCAATGTATCAATTTTATTGATTATTTATTTATATTTTGAAATTGAAAAATTATAGTAATGCTTTTAAAAATAAATAATCAAATTTATGTATGCATATTTAAATAGTTTTTGTGGTAATGGTCAAGGTTTTTGTAGCTATTTAAACTGCATTTTTAAGATTAATAAATGTTTTTTTCTTTTAGTGCTTCATTACACCTTACCACCAACTTTTTTGTGACACTAGGAGAAGTTAATAGTTTTATTTAATTATTTTTATAATTTCACTATTCCTGCTAAAAGAAGAGCTTATAAAAAAAAAAAAAAGCGAGAGAAGTTTTGTTTTCTTGTATTTCATGATAATAGCACTAGTAACAAAAATATAATGCTGTTAATTTGTTTGTGGCTTGAGTACTTTGAGAATATTTTTCCTAAATTACTTTTAAAAATAATGAACTTGATTTCCCACAAAATATTTAAGAATAATGCATTTTATTTTATTTACTATTGTTATTTTTGTGAATATTTTTCAGGAAAAAAAATTCCTAATATTGATGTAGCAAATTTATTTGTCACTACAGCTTTCAGCACAAAGTGTTTATATTGTATTGGCTTGCCACTAAGAAGCTAGCTTAGTCATTATAAATTTTTATAAGATCTAAAAGCTCAAAACATGTTTAAGATTAGAACAATTCTTGAAGATTTGTGAACATCTTTGACTATGTGCCATAAAATCCACAAATTAAGTTTATTCATAGGAAATAAATGCTAATACACTGGACAAAGTTTCATGTCAGCATATGTTTATTACGCACATATCAAGTATGCAAATAATGGGTTGCACAGTGTGATCAAAAAGTAGGGTACATGCAGTTAAAAATTACACTCATTTCTTTGAAAGACAGGTAAAAAGTTCAGTGCCACTAAATGTTAGGAATACAGATATTGTTCACCTATCTTAAGTACACTGAATTATGAAATTCTGGAATTGTAATTGCTTATGTATGTGTGTATGCAATTTTGCTTTATATCTGTGAGAATTTAACTAATGTATTTATAATTTCTGTACACATTTGCATGTTCCTGGGCAAACCCTTATGAAAGTGTTTAATTGCCTTATCTAGCATTTTTTTTTTTTTTTATTCATTAGAAATTGTACCAGTCTAAAATGAAATAGAGACACAAAATGAAAACAATTTGAGACTTTGTAGATTTGCTTTATTGATTTTGGTTAAAGAACAAAACATTAATACTATTCAGTTTTGAATTTTCTTTTCATATATTTAATTTTCAAAGAACAATTCAAATAATTATATCTACTTCTATTTTAAAAACTGAAAGAATCACATACAGTCAATTATGCATAATAATTAAACAGGATGTCCCAAAAACATGAATATTGATCATAGACATGCACAATAAATTAAAAAGTTACTTTAAAAAAAGGTAGAATTTTATGATATCTTAAAATTTCCACTAGATTAAATCTAAATAAATACAAATTTGAATTTTTATTTGGCACCAGTAGAAAAAATTATTCCAAATTAGTAAAATGTGTTCCATACAATAATTAGTTTCACAAATTCAAAGCTAATCATCAATAAGAAATCGTAAAATTAAATTTATGTTTATAATTAAAATATCATATCACAAAAGTCCATAAATTAATAGACATTACACCCCGACCCCCAAATCAGGTATCATTAATGTTATGTGCTGCATGAAATATGAAGGGGAAAAACATTTATTCATTTAAAGATTTTTTATTTACGTACTTTCCAGCATATGGTACACTGAGCAAATTTTAACCACAGCAATCAAACTTGTACAATTTACTGTACAGGCAAACTATTTTAGAAATGCAATTCAAAAATTTTGTTCAGCTATCAAACCTTAAAAATTTTAATGATACTTGCATAGAGGATTCACATTCTTTGGAAACCAAACTGTCATTATTTCTAGGACTGTGTCTTGTAATTTGTGTGGGAATAAAATACTCCATTGTTTCAAGGTGATCCAGGAAAGATAAAATGTTAGAAGACATCTCTTTAATAAAGTAGGACTTAACTGTACTTCAATAATTTTCAATGTAGTTTAAACTAGAATAGCTAGATGCCATTTATCATTTGAATTTTTATTTTCAAATTCAATAAATCAAATAACTTCAGGTGTACTTAAACACAGCAGCTTGAAAGTTCTGCATATATGATGTTGTGAATTCTGATGCAGAATTCTTCGTCCTATTTTATTAGCCAGAAAAATGCAAGCACATATGCTGCTGCTTTTAAATATACAGCAACACTGAACTAGCATTCATTAGGCATTGAAACTATGTACATGCTGTAATTTTTGTATTAAATATGGTGTATCATTTCCTGAGTTAAATAAAAGTTATATAAAAATTACCAGTTTTTAATAGCTTGTTTAGTATTCTGGTTCTAAAGAGAACCATAAACAAGGAGTATTATATCGATAAAAAGAGATAAAACTACAATTTCCTAAATTAATATAGTGCAGCAATGCTGCAGCTTTCAGAATTTTTTTTAAAAATTTTGTTGGCATGATTAAGTTCAGTTTTATTAATTCCACATTTATTAAGTTATTCCAATAAATATAATTAAATTTTAAGAGTTCTGAATAAATTTACTGAATAATACTGACTTGTTATATAGAAAATATTGCATTGTTATAATACATTTCTCTAATCTAGTTTTTCTTTTAATTTTAATTGCAATGATCAGATTCCGATTTCAGTGTTACAAGGAATAAGGAGTTTCTTAAAATTGCTAACTTTTGATGGAAAATGTTTTTGTAAAATGACGCATATAATTTTATTCTAGTTTTAAGACCAGTTGCCAGTTTGAGAAATTTTACTTCATTTTAATTTTGCGTAAAAAATGTACAATACTTAACACAGAAAATGCAATTTTCGACAAACAGTATGTAAATGTCGGTAATTGCTGATGTAGGTCCTTACCAATCTAAGTCCATGGGCGGTACGCTTAAACCTCCTTGATTTTTGGTTTGTTTGTAGAGGTGAGATTAAACATGAAAATATAAAGTAATTTTTTAAAAAAAAATTATTTGAATTTAAGTATTTGTTGAACAGAAACTAAAATCATCTTGGTTGTTTTCTAAATTTGCTTAATGCTTTGTTAGGTAAATTCTTAATTGTTCCCAGGTTCTAAATGTCCCTTCAACAAGTTATCTCTAGATTCAACTCAAAGCTGCAGCACATTTTTAAAGACTGAGTTATTTTGATTTTATGTAAAAAATTAATTTCTTTAGTAGAGATGAAAATACAGATATACATCCATAGTAAAACATTTACCATAAAAATTATGAAATTTTTCTGCCTTCTCCAGGTTTTAATGTTTTACTAAAAATGTTTTTAATGTTTTGCTATGTGTTTATTTTATTTTCTAATTTTGGTGTACCCATCTTTAAAATCTTGTCCTTACCTTTAAAGTATTGTGGTATTACATGGAAATAAAAGGATGCTACTTACTTGCACAATGTACATATTATTAATTTATTCTGAAAAGTGGCATAGAGTGGTATTTTTTTAAGTTGAAAAATAACAATACTGTAATGCTATAAAATTTAATAGTTGTGTAATAAAAATAACATTGCTGAAAGTCCTACAAACTATCAGCACATCCTTGAAATGATTACTATAATTTCAGTACACAAATTATAAAAGAACCAATAAATGCACTAGTAATATATATAATATGTCAAAAGAGTATTTAAACCACTAAAATCATACTCTTGTCATAACTTTTCTAATATGTGTAATTTGCTCACTGATAAATTGTTAGTTTACAAATAATATGTGCTTTTTAGTACATTAAGTAGGGTAAGAAAAAAAGAAATGTCTAATTATTACTTTTGTATTTTTTAGGCAATTATTAACAGATGAAGACTTGAAAGTCATTTTTGAAGCTTGTGACATGGTAAATATAATTTTTTATTTGAATTATTCTGTATCAGAAACAGAATAAAAATTTATTACTGATTTGTGGGAGTAAGATTTTTGGATACATTTTAACCATTCATACATTATTCTAATTTTGTAGACTATTAATATATGAAATAAATCATTAGATATTGTTAAATAAATCCTAGCAATAAAACAGAAATAAACTTACTTTATTATAAGGCTACATGAGTGTCTTTTCCAAAATAATGCTATTCTTAAAAATTTGAATTTTGAATAGTTTACTTTTTACTAATTGGTCACATAAATATTTGTTTCAATTACTAGGCAATTGAATTAGATAATTTTAAGCAAGAGATCTATGCTTATGTTGAATCCCGTATGTCATTTATTGCACCTAACTTGTCTGTCATTGTTGGTGCTTCCACAGCTGCTAAATTAATGGGTAAGTAAAAATAATCAAAATCTTTTATTTTGTAATAATTAGTTATAGTTTGTATAGTTGTTTCCACCATGTAGTTTATATTTTAAACTATACTATAATATTTATTTAAGTATAAATTAAGGTATCAAATGTACTTAAATAAGCATTACAATACAGTTAATAACACGGGCCTGACACCAAAAAAGTGTTTGGAAACCATAAAGCTGATTCCAGGAAAAATAGTAGAAAATTTAATAACCTACCAACTCTCACATGTACCAATCTATTGTATGAGACATTCTGTGCCCCTAAAAGAATATTATGAGAATTTAACCTTGATTCTCACCAAATTGAAATGTAAAGAAGATAGTGGAATGGACAGTATGTGATGACCTAAATGTTTCTAGGGCAGCAAGCAGGACACCTTAATTGGCCTTGATACTTACAGTTGCCTGCATAAATATGTATATGCATGTGGGGGGGGGGGGGAAACCTTCTTGTATATTTTCTGAGCTACCTTGAAAATTTATGCATTAAATTTCAGTTAAATCATTTGACTGCATTTTCATTAACATATTTTTAATGAAGGTTGGTGAATCAATCAAATATGAAATAAAAAAGGAAAATTTTCCAAATGCTTTATGCAGGTGACTGTCGGACAATGAAGGTAAGTATAATCACTATATAAAAAAAAAAAAAAAAAAAAATGATGTGGACAACACATGACTTCCTTGCAGGTCTATTAAATCAGAAATATTTTCAGAGCACATCATCTAAACTTATTTTGTTTGAAAGAGATAAAATACTGCAGTAATACTAAAGTTTGGCCATTTCTAGCCAAACATTTCCGATTTCGCCAAGTTGGGTTCACTTTGAAAGATTTGTCTGACACATAATTTGGCAATATTTCACCAAACGACGAAAAGCTTGAGACATTTTGCGAAATTTCGGGGATAGTCAAAATAGTAATTGACAACAGACTTTCAATGAATTGATTGTATACATACACCTTAATGTATTTTAAATCATTTGGCGGACCCTGTAAATAAATTACCCAGTCATTTGCAATCAAAAAAGAGATGCACAGTTAGATTTTACAATAGTTTTACATACAACATTTCAATATTCTACAGAGAAAACTTTTAAAGGTTATACGAAATAATTTTTGGCCTCCTCAAATTTAGCAATATTTTGGCAAAACTTGCCACGGTCGACAACAAATGGAGGGATTTTGGACATGTACCAAACAATGACTATGACCAAATTTGCCGATATTTCACCAAAACTCATCAAGGACTATCGCCAAATTTGACAATACTTTGGCGAAACTCGCCTTGGTCGATGACAAATGATGAGATTTTGGGTATGGACCAAACAATGACGGTCTACAGATGTAATATATTGAAGATGTCCGTAGACATTAATATATTGAAATTCTTTTGTCTTGGTCTTGTAAATAAACTTTCCAGTAGATTGGAACCAAAAATCGAGATGCACAACTAGATGTTACGACAATCTTATATATGAAATTTTAACATTCTATTACTAATAGTTTTTGAGATTTGAGAATTAAATACATACACACGTACACCAAAAGTTGACATGCTTGGCGACATTTGGCATAATTCTTCAGGGAGGCATGTGACCGTGGTCTGACCATTACCTAACTATATGGTATTGTGCTTGAAATGGATAAATGTCCCTAAAATTGCCATTGACCAAAATGTATTGGAAATCTTTTGAGTGTTCCTGTAGCAGAACTATAAATGATAATGATAAAGGCACTTATTTCGTTGGCAAAATAAGTGTCTTTATCAATTATAGTCATAAGCCTTTTGTAACCCGTAACAGGATATATCACTTCTGAGTCATTTGAAGTAGCCTAACCTGTAAAATACGCTTTAATAAATTTCTGACCATAGAGCATAAAGTATTTAAAATCTTTTGGGTGGCCCTGTAGATAAACTATCCAGTCGATTGGGATCGAAAGGGGAGGTGCACAACTATATGTTACAACAATCCTAAATATAAAGTTTCAACTTTCTACGACCAATAGTTTTTGAGATATGCAAGTTACATATTTACGTACAGACAGCATGGAAAAACTGGTCAAAATAAATTTGCCATTGGTCAAAATGGGTTGCAGGCTTATTTATATCATCGTGCATGCTAGTGTACGATGAGATGCATCGAAATTTTTTTTTAAATTACATTTAGAGGTAGTCAAAATCGGTTTTTCCGTCAAAGTTTGGCCTCCGTAAATTTTCAGGATCACATTATTTTCTTATACTCCATAAAGGAAGTAAAAAGCAGTGACTACCTAGGAAAGCATTAAAAACTCAAAAGAAAAACTTGGTTGATGTCAATAAAATGCGCTTTCTTCCACTACAGAGCTTTACTTGGTGAAATAATTTGTTTAAGTTTTATCAAAATTTTTATTTAGTTAAAGTTTTATCAAAAAGAAGAGAGTAGTTTATGCCTTTTTTGCATGTTACCAGGAAGCAAAAGCAAAGTATTTTTGAAGGTCCAAATATTTGAAAACTTTTTAAAGGAATTGTTGTCGAACCTCAAATTTAAATATAATATGGAAATCATGTAAATGAAATCCAAGGACTTTCAGGAGTTTACTGAGTTTGGAAATTCATTACTTAAATTTGCATTTTGACTACTTGGTTATTGAAGAACAGGAAAAAAAAAATTCTCTAGATATCAAGGAGATTTTTTTTAATTACAGTAAGTGTTAATACCAAAGTAGCTGGAATTTCAGTATGATGGGGTGGGACATTGATACATGCTGCAATTAGAATATCTTCAAGAGGTAAAGTACCTAAAGGTGCCTTCAGGGAAAAGGTAAAGACAGTATAAAAACCTATGACTGGCTGTGGAATATTAACGTCAGTAATTGCTTTTATTACTGTAGTTTAGCAAACCATTTCCAATATCTTGATAAAAAATAAGTTTGTAAATAAGTCATTTAAAAAGTATTTTACTTTTTGCTAAAAAATGAAACATTGCTTTTCCCCTGCATATTCAAACCCATTTTGTGAAAAATCAATACATAACTGAGAAAAATGGATGCCACCTTTGAAATCAGTGCACCAAATAATATAAATATCAGTCACTACATTGCAAACACTTTTTCATGACTCAGACTGTGATTTAAGATAATGCTTAAAGTTACCTGGTCTTATTAGTTTGAATTTTTTTTCTAAGAAGTGTCTTACTCTAATGTTCTTTTCTTTATAAAACAACAATAATTTAAAAAAATTGAGATGCATTATATTTTTTTTGTGTACCTATGCTGCTAGATAAACTTGCCAAGTATCTCATTCTGGTGACTAAAACCTAAATCTATCTCCAATTGTACATGTCATCACAGTAAATTTTAGTTTTCTCATAGAATATTTTTTTGCCAAAAGGAATAGTATTTCAACAGTAAATTATATATTAAATTTAAGCTATACTGTTGTACATTATATTACAGCTATTTTAAATATTTTTCGGAAATTGAGTTTTAATACTTTGATTTTTAGTATAGTCCTATTTTATTTTAATAGCTGAATTTATTTTCTTTAGGTGTTGCTGGAGGTTTAAGTAACTTGGCCAAGATGCCTGCTTGCAATATTCAAGTTTTGGGTTCCCAACGAAGAACTTTAGCAGGTTTTTCAACGACAGCTATAATGCCTCATACTGGCTTTGTGTATTCAAGTGATATTGTGCAAAATACACCTGCAGTATGTAAATTATGTGAACAAAAATTATTCTAAAATCATCAAGCAGCTAAAAAGATAATTTTTTTTAAAAAAATTTCTTCATTATATTTACAATTTGTGTGATTTTATGCTTTTAATTTCTGTTGTCTGCCCATTCAATAACTTTCATAGAAATCATGTGAATTAAAATATCTTAAGACTGCAGGATATTGTAAAACAGCTTTAATGTGTGCTACATTAACAGTTTAAATTTTCCCTTAAATTAAAATTTAAAAATCTGATGAGTTTTCTGTTCTGTACTTTCTATACTGTGTTAAAATGCATAGTATGGAATGCAAACATAATGATGTTTTTCACTAACACTCAATCTACAATCTCAACCTTTTTTTCCTATTTAATTGATGATCAAGTGCAATTTTTTTTTAAATCTTGCTTTTTTTGTTATTTTACTGATTAGTCTCTTAAATTTGAAACTATCGTTACAATTTAGTAACAGAGTTTTGTAAAGCTGCATGAATAAAAAATGGGATTTAGGACGCTAAGATTTATAACACACATATAGATATATTCAAAAATAGTATTTTATTGTATCATGTATTCTATAACTTTAAAGTGCCAAGCAATTTAATAATATATTTATTTTTAAAAAATAAATAATATGTATAAAGCTTCTTTTTTACACCTCTAAAGCTAAATAGCAAAAACTTTAAAACAAAAGAACTAAAAAATGTTCTGTTATACTATGTACCTTGAGATACAAGTTTAATTTATTCCTTTATCAAACTCTTTAGTCAAAATACTCATTCCTCAAATCAATATTTCCCATTGGCATTAATTGAAATGTGATTATCTGTACCAGGCCCAAGTGAACCATTTCAAATTCTATGTAATAATGTATGTATTATAAACACATACTGTTATAAAGAAAATCCAAACATACATGCAGTCTATGGTCAAATTATTATAAGAACTTTAGTTTTTACGCAATATGCTAAGAATGTTATTTGAAAACATAATGTAAATTTGATGCATAAATACAAGTAAATTAATTGTGTCAGGGACTCCAAAATTTTTAGGATGCCCCATAACTAGCTGTACTGTACACTGTAATGAATAATAAACCTGTATCAATTAGGTAGTGTTTTGAAGAAATTTTTAAAAATTTAAATTTTTACAGAATGTGTCTCACTCTTTAAAAGTTTTGTTCTGCAGTTCCACATTTAAAACTTTTTTCGTGGAGTTTTACATAAGACAATTTTTTTGGCTTGCAAAGTATACAAATGCTTATTTTGATTTATTTTTATAAATTTACCAATTTTTAAATTCAGCTTATGAAGATTCATCCAGAATTTTTTCAAGTTATTGGCACAGTTTATTTTTTGTACCAAGACCATGCAGCATGATTTGTTTCTTCAAACTACAGCTTTAAATAACAGGAAGTAAAATTTGGTTTTCAAATATTTAATTATAATGAATTTCACCTATACATGTAATTTACTTCATAATGTAGGTATTAACAATAGATTCTGAAACTTTCATCCATTTTTTATATCTGTCGGTTAACCCTCTCGTCATCTAATTATGAAAAATCAGAGAAAAAAAATCTGTCTAGCATTTAATGCATCTGAAATACTATTATAAATCATGCAAAAATACTTTTTTCTAATGTCAATTAATATTAGATTTTTCTAATAATAATTTCTGCATTTTCGAAGCATTTTGTTATGCTAAAATTAATTTAAAAGGATGCACATATTAGGTAAAGGTTGAGGAATAAGAAAAAAACTATACTTACCTTATAAAGAAAAACTGTAAAAAAGCAGCGTAAATATTTTCTTAATTTTTCTCCTAAACAATGAAGCGAAAACTGTAAAAAATGATCTAAATTGACTAGTACTGCAATCTAGGTACGATTAATACATCTAGTTAAGAGCCTCATATACTTTCTACATGAATTAAAGACATTGATATCACTGAAAGAAAAAACTACTAAATTCAATTGTTTTCTCTCTAAATATTGCTATTTGAAGTAGGAGCCTCATATGAGGTTCAGGGTGACGAGAGGGTTAAAATATATTTCCATATTTTGAGTTTTAATCTCAACTTCTGTGTTAAAGGTCTCCTGTTTTACCCGTGATTTAACTAATGCAATTTATTAATTCTGATAGCCTACTGTTTTGAAAATTATGCTATAGCATAGCTACCAATCATTCTGATTTAATCTTATTTATTCCAATTTTGAAGCCTTGTTATGGAAATACGATTTTTCATAGCTACCAACTCAATTTCAATCTTTTTGAATCCTTTAGATAAATAAATATTTTCCCTTAAGTATTTCTTCATTCATTTCTGTAATGCAGTTGCAAAGTATACAAATGCTTATTTTGATTTATTTTTATAAATTTATCAATTTTTAAATGCATTTGATAGTTTGTATTCTAAACTAAAAAATCATAGCACTATATCTGTGATTTTAAAAGGTCATGGATTTTCATTGCATTGTTTTTGCATGACTGATTCTTAACCTGATTCTTAATTTTTTATTTTATTTTTAAAATAAAATCAAACATGTTTGTTAATGCAGCTAAACATAAAAGCATTTCCCCCCCATAAAGTATTTCTTGATCTGTGTATAGATCTCTATACATTAAGTCCCTGAGAAACATTCATTTGTCTTAAATAGCTTTTTTAAAAAGTCCTTAATTTTGTTTTCTTCTTTTGAAAGGTACGATTTCTGATACCAGCAAAACATCATGATTTGTATCTTGTATGCTGTATTCTTTTTTTTTTTTTCCCTACAAGGATGGCAGCTATGCTATAGAAAAAAAAGAATTGCTATGGTTAAATTTGTTGAAATAAATCAGGGTTCATATGCCCTCAGGGAAACCTGGAAAACCAGGAAACTTAGGTAATTGGAAATTAGCTCTTAAAACAGCAAAATCTCATGGAAATTTTAATTTTCCTTTAAAAACTTGGAAAATCGAGCTTCAACCTTGGAATTAAAAAAAAAAAAAACTGTTTTTCCACATTTATTTATTTTTATGGCCTTCTTCACTCTATTCAGTGGACAACTACTTCCCTAAGGACCCACACCATCTGAAAGGATGTATACAAGATAAATCATCTATTACTTACAACTGCTTAGGACAAATGGCACCCTTACTTCTCGTTTCATCTCTGCTATTCTGAGCTTTTGTGGTTGCTCCCATTTCTCAGTAGGGTTGGTTGAACCAGGAAGGGGCTATTTTTTGTGACATGTACTGTGCACTAAGTTAGATTACATAATGTTTTTATCATGTGTATACAAACACTACTGATGTTTGCTAGAATACAGTGTAGAATGTATGTTTATGGCATATCTTCAAAATTTAATAACTTTTCTTTTTTATTATTTATTACTATTACTATATTTTACTAGAAGTCAAAGCCCTCTGTGGAGGCAATTACAACAGAGACTAGAAAAAACTTTCAACAAAAATACCTCTACACTCAATATAGTTAATCTGTCTCTGCTTAAAATAAATAACTTTATTCATTTTTTGTTATAAACACAGATCTGAATTGCATTTTCTTCGAAAGACATGCGAAAACTTTTCACATTTGAAAAATTTCATTTCGCTGGGAACATCCCTTTTTATATCAATGTTTCATGCCGGATAAAAATAATTTTATTTCTAGGGAAAAAAAAAAATGTGTAATCTAGAAAAACTATTTTAAACGAATAAATCAGAATTTTTCTTTCAAAGCCAGATAACCCTGATGTCAATCATACTAATATTATAAATGTCAATGTTGTGTGTATGTTTATTACTCTTACACGCTGAAACGGTTTGACGGATTTGGATGAAATATGGTATACAAGTAAAGTCTGGATTAAAAAACAAGCTACTTTTTATCAAGCAAAAAAAAAAAAAAAAAAAAAAAAGAATACAAGAGTTTTTATTTTACAAAACCGTCGACAGATGGTACATACTTATACAATACACAGTTTTTAATTTTAAAAAATCCTTTTATCGTCTACTACACTTGGATAAAGAATACGTACCTGAATAAGTTTTTCCTTCTAACATGGATTTATAAGCGAGCTTCGGGCCAAGCACTCACAAAAAAAAAAAAAAAAAAAAAAAATGTGTTACACAAACAAACAAAAAATTAAGCTTTTGAAACTTTCATTTAGTTTGAATTATGCATTTTTCTGCATGCCTTTTTTCCTTCTGTTTCTAATGTATTATAACCAGTAAAAGGATGTTAGAAATATCAATTTTAAATTTGTTTAATCACACTCATGAATAATGATATACTTTCCAACTTAATGGAATAAGGACAGAAAATAAGGAAGGCGCATGGATTATGATATGCTTTTAATATGTTGCACTTTAGTGCGTATTTGAAATCTGGAAGTGTTTCAGATTTTCTTACTTTTTTTTTTTTTTCCTTTCGGTTTTTTGATAACGGCCAATATATCTAGAAGCTCTTCAAAATCAATATAGGACAAAAATAATTTGTACTTTTTTGTAGGTTTCTACCATTAAACATCTTATTTTTGTAACCAGGGATGGCTCAACACGGTAAGCAAGGTAATCATTGCATCAGAGCGACGGATTCGAAGGGGCGTCATGTCGAACTCAAAAACTAAGTAGAGCTTTTTTACGTTAGCAGGGGATGCCACTTACCCTAGGACCGCCCCTGTTTGTAACCATCTTAATTTTAAATTCCATTAAAAATCAGATACTTCAGTGCCAAGGAAGACGGTGAGAAACACTAGATTTATTAAGATGGCGAACCAACTGGTCGCCAGAAGTGGCTAGTATAATATATATTTTACTTACAGAGCCTAATTTTGTCATTCAAATGATTGACTTTTTTGACTCTCGGAAATAAAATGGATCTGAAAAGCAAAAAATCGCTTAAAAATGAGGGAACAGGTGGATTTTCAAGCGGATTGTACTAATGATGTGGGTGTTATGCTTTTTTATCTTTGATATTATTTATTAAATTTTGCTCAGTACAGTTAGTTAGAAAACATCTTTTAATCCTGGTTGAGGTGATAAATCTAAAATCTACCATAGGCAGATTGGCTAGAATCTAGAAAGTATTCTCAAAAGTCTGGAACTCACTATGGATTATGCATGAAAACTTTATCATTAAGTAATATGTGATGTAGAGCCATAGTCAGCTGTGAACAAAATGTAAATCTTTATAGTTAATTGGTAAATATCTGAATGTTGACTCAAAAACAAAATTTTTAAAAAAGCTTAAAAAGTTTTACATTAAGATTAATTTTATTACTAGTCCCTAAATTGTTAAATATTTCATTGCTTATGCATAAGATTGCTGGCACTTATTTAGTACTAAAGAATATAGAAATGTTTACCAATAGCCTTGTGTGTGTACTGACTGTGTATTAGAAATTTATCTTGGAACTATCAATTGGTTAAGTGGTCCCGAAAATACTTTTCACTCTGTAAAGCTCTTGCATAATTCCTGATTTTTAATAGGTGAGATTGAATTGAAACCATGTTTGATATAAATGTAATCCATTGTTTATGTTATAATTGAAGGGGTGCATAATTTAGATTACTATAATGTTATCATAATTTGATCACCTTAGTGCGGGGCACATTAATAAAAAGTATTTACTTAGTACTCATCTTATGTTTATTTTTACAATAACCTCAAAATTCTTGGAAAATCATCTGGAAAAACCTGGAGAACTCATGGAATTTCATTTTGAAAAGTGAGAATAATTTAGCCAGGGAATATAAACTAATAGCCCACACACAGGGGATAAACACAGGGACTTAAAAAAAGTGTCTAAGTTAGCTTCATAAACTGCACTTTCTCAGTGAAATAAATGAAAAATTTGTGTTTTTTTCTGAAGCTTTCAGAAAAAAAGTCATTATTTACCTGTAAACGCACAGCAAAAATTTCCCAAGTATGATATGGCACGTTCTCCAAAATTTTTCATTCTTAAGAAATTTTGTGTTAAGATTTTGATTGATACAGGTTTATTGTGTATTACAGTGTATAATGCAGCTTGTTAAGAGACCTAAAAATTTTGTAGTCCCAGACATAATTATTTCATTTTTATTTATGTACTAAAATTGCATGATTTTTTTGAACTATAGTCCTTAATCTTGTCAAAAAACTAAAGTATGTATAGTAATTCAGCCAGGGATAGTAATGTTGGCAAACCATTTGGTATGGAATATTAAATTTTTCTTTTATTTCGCTTTGTTTAGTAAGTTAACTTAACACTTTCATTTAATTTTCTTCTTTTTTGACATGCTGTCCAGTCCTCTATTCTTTAGACGCTCTCAAACGCAAATGCAGTACTTTCCAACATTATGCAATACTTGTGTGAGTAATGTGTGACATTACTGGAAATTTCTCAATCCTTAATTCAGATTGTGTACAGGGGGGTTATACTTAAATTTCTCCTATAAACAGCATTCTGAAACTGAAACAGGTGTGCGGATTGCTACCAAATTTGGCATAATTCAAAAAATGTCTGCCAGATGGTGCTTCGCATAGTGAAATCGGCTCAAAAAAAAAAAAAAAAAAAAATGATTCAGATTAGTTTATAAATATCCAAAAACTATTGAATGAATCTTGAAATTGTTTATACATTTCGGATTAGGCATTTCCGATGTTAAATTTGCTGTTTTCATCACTTAGTGGACATTTTTGGAACTAAAATTCTTTTCAAAATTCTTTGAGTGCAGCTTTTTTATAGTCTTTATACACAAATTTGATTACAATCCATTCATCAGTTATAGCTGTAGAACTCTCTAAGGGAACTTAATTATAACCACCTTGTGTATCAAGTCAAAAATTTGACCTAATATTGGTTTTATATATTAAGACAATCATATTTCAAAGTACCATTGTACTCTTCTTTTAAGATTTTAAAGCTCAAAAGTAACATAATAATTTTGTTTCTATAGGACTTGCGGAGAAAAGCTGCCAGACTGGTTGCTGCAAAATGTGCTATAGCTGCACGTGTAGACAGATTTCATGAATCAGTAGATGGAAGTGTTGGACACTCATTAAGGGAAGACATAGAAAGAAAATTGGATAAATTGCAAGAACCTCCACCAGTTAAACAAGTAAAACCCCTTCCAGCCCCGATTGATCAACCACATAAGAAAAGAGGTGGAAGAAGGTAGATGCTTTGTTAATGAGACTATCACTCAATTTTAAGTTTTTTCTTTTTACTAAAATATATAATTATAGGTTTCTTCAGTTATTTTTTTCTAAAAGGTATAGATAAAAACTGCTAAGAAACAAAAATCTTGGTTTCTCTTAAGCTTAGGCTATTTTTCTCTTAAGCTTAGTTGATTTTATTGAAAGGTATGTTCATTTAATACAATTTTTGTTATCATGTGACTCGTGAATTATACTTTTATTAGTAGTTATGTTTTATATGTTAAAGAAAAAAATTCAGATGTGACAGAAAATGTCTTTAAAAATTTTGTTATTTTTAGAAAACAACTTTTTAAAGTAATTATATAGGTATCAAAGAATATTAATTTGCCAGTATGAATTCTATTATTGTTCATAGTAAGGAATCATATTTTTCAAATGTTACGAGATAGGATAAGCAGTTTTGTGAAATGTTTTTTTAAGTGCATTTTAAATATTTCAAATTATCTTGAAATTTAACAATTCAAAGATTAGCTGTATTATTTATTTATTATCTTTAATGGGGTAACTTTTCAATTTGATTAAGTTCATTCATGTTATTGAAACACAAAACTAGTGCAAGCCAATAAGAATCCATTTAATCTAAATTTAGTACTATTATCTATTATGAAAATATGTTTTTCTTTTAACTGTGTAGATTGAAATTTTTGTTCATATACAAATGAAATAATTTTAATTTTTAATATTTGTGCTTTAAATTAGCTGAAGCAATGCACATAATGAATATTTTTTCAAGTATTTAACTATTGTATTACTTTACTCTTGTCGCCAAGGCAGCCAGCTTCACTGCCCCATACCTTACTGTTCTTTATACTCAGTGCAGTGTTGACTAAATTTCTGGACTAATTTCAACAAAAATCATGTTTGTTAGCAGTATTTGTTATTAAATTTATTTAGGTTAGGTTTGCTACACATTTTGGGCGTCATCATAAAAGCCGATGTTGAAACAGCAAAATAGCTAAAATGTGCTTTAGCCCAATGCATGATGACATTTTTTAGATGGGAGATAAATGTGCCAAGTTTTGTAAATTAAATATTTTAAAGCTGTGGAAAAGTCCGAAAGATCTTGCATTTTGTATATCCATTATAGTTATTTCCTAATCTAGCTACTGCGTGACATATGCTTGCTCCATTTGACGTCATTGAACTGTTAATTTGGATTTTTGCTCACACGTTATTGTTACTGCTCTGTTTATATCTAGCTGTTGTGGTTTGCAGCATGGAAATATTGCCAATTTTCACCATTTATGCTATTTTATTATATAAGTAGATGCTTGTTCCATTATATGTCATTGAACTGTTAATTTGGATTTTCCCACATGTGTTATTGTTATTGCAGTAATGTTTACATCTAGCTATTTCTGTTCGCAGCGTGGAAATGTCATCAGTTTTAGTACTACATACATTAGCGTATTATATAAGTTGATGCTTGTTGGTGTTTTTGTTATCATTTTCATATGTACTATTCATTATTTTAAAATTTAAACAGGTTCTCTTTTTAAATCTTAGAGTGAGGAAGATGAAGGAAAGATATGCCATCACTGAATTCCGTAAACAAGCTAATCGAATGAACTTTGGTGAAGTAAGAAATTTATATTTTATTAATAAAAATTCTTTTAAATGATCTTTTAATTCACATTTCATAGAAAATTAGCCTGTATGATATATTGTATAAATAAAGTATAGTGTAGTTCATTAGAATAAACTAATCAATGTACTGTACAAAATTTGACAGTATTCAATTTACAAGGTACTTGTAATTTATTTATTAGCTTTATTTACTATATTTAATACTTAATCAAATTTCAAAGTGGAAAAAAAAAAGTTTATTAACCCTGCTGTTCTATGAAAATAAACACTCAAAAAAAAATAAATAAATAAATAAAATAAATAAATAAACACTCAAAAAACTGGTGTTATAAGCCTTGAAGTAACCTTTGAACATGTCTTGAAGTAACCTTTTATGTGTGTTTTTTTTTCACAAAGTTTTTATTTATTTTACCTGCTGTTCTGTTCAGTTCAAATAGACCCGAACAGAACATCCATATATTAAGGCAAGACAATGTTTCCCTTGAACTGAAGATTCACATAATATAGTGAAAAGAATACAGGGTAAGAGGCAAAATGAGTTGCAATGAACATCTATAGTTAAGTCACAGATGTGTAACAATAGTGATGCAGATTTTGTCCATCCAGCTATGATTTTTTTAAATTAATATATTGTGCAATTGTAGCATACATGTAACTTTTGTCCAATTTGTCAATCAAAAGAGGTAAGATCTAAAAAGTTATTAAATATTGCATTTCATTAATGTGTAATAGGAGTTTAATTTTGTAAAAATTAAACACCTGTAGTTAGTATTCGATGTTTGGATCACATTGACCAAAACATTACGTGTGCATAGTAAATGTGAACAGAACAGCAGGAAGTAACCATAAGAGTAACACACACACACAAAAAAAAAGACTCAAGTATTCTCGCACAGAATTATATTTCATGGAAATGTCCCAAATTTCTATAGGATGTCATGAATTTTTTTTTTTTTTTTTTTTTCCCCTACAACCCAGTCTCCTGTTGTAGGGAAGGGAAAAGGACTGTCTTGCGATCTCACTGCTGTGTGGCAGTTTATCTTGCCGATTAGGACAGTTACATTTTATTTACTTTTGACCATTTAATTAACTAATGACTATTAAGAGTAATTAATATTATAATTATACATATATGTACATATATACAGGGTGATACACTGGCTGACAAACTTGCAAGGGGTGTAGGAGTACAGAGATGCAGAATCACAGAGCAATGTGGGGCCGAAAACGTCGTCTTCATGTACCTGTTAATAATCACTGTGGAAGAAGTGTTGAAGTGTGCGTCTAATTTCTTAATAGAGTTTCATAAACAATGGGCTTTCCTGAGACAATTTCATGAATGTAATGAAAGCAGTAGTTCTGAAATAACTATTTTTATCAAGTGCAATCAGTGAAAGAGGGATAAGTTTTTGAAAAACCATGGCCGGAAAGTTTACTATCACTTGAACACTTTTTCTAAAGTGTACAGGTACATGAAGACGACGTTTCCAACCCTGTATTGCTAAGTGATTCTGAAACGTCTCTGTACCCCCTACACCCCCTGCAAGTTTTTCAGTATGGTAGCGAATCAACCTGTATATGTATATTTATATATATACAAGGTGACCCAAAAATAGCTCCCAAACTCTGCATAGCCAGATTCCTCATTAGAAGTACATAAAAATTTCCCAGTGCACTGTACCTGTATGCAGTGGCGGATCCAGAATTTTTTTTGGGGGAGGGGCTAAATTTTTAAAAAAGCTTATTTCACCCAATTACAATGTACTGTAAATCAAAATTTTAGTCTAAACCAATGTATTAGGCTTTTGGGAGGGGCTAAGTGATAAAATATGATCATTTTAGCTATTTAAAGTGTATAATAAAGCAGAATGTTACCCTTGAGCAATCTCTTTTGGGGGGGGGGGCTGAAGCCCCCTAGCCCCTCCCCTGGATCCGCTACTGCCTGTACGATTCATAGCTTACAAGAAAAATACAAGACAAAAGCAAGAAACATCACATCCAGTATACCGAAAGAGCCTTTATTGGAAACATGATCATAGGTTTTCTTGCGTATGCTTTCATAAAATGATAAAAATTCCACTGTGACTATCGAGGCTTGGGTGCGGTGTGTTTTGGCTAACTGCTCACTCTGTATCAATCTTTTGCCCATATAAATGCACACAGAATGAAGAGGAAGGACTGAATCACTTTTTACTGTAATTAGATCAATCCTTTCAAATGTTTTCATTGGAAGGAATTCAAAGGTGGCAGATGTGATGAGCATAGCAGTCCCCCCTTATACAGTCCAGTGTCCAATTTAATGTTTTTAATTAATTTTCCTTTGCACTGGATGTGACGTCATAATTTGTTTTTCCTATTTTTCTCGAAAACTATGGTTGTACAGGTACAGTTCTTTGGGCAATTCTTATGTGCTTCCAACGAGGAATCGGTCTGTGCAGAGTTTAGACACTCTTTCTTTGGGACACCCTGTATATATATATAATTATAATTTGACTAAAATCAGTTACATTAAAAAAGCAACAAAATGGCGGTATGTCATAAAAATTCCCTTGTGGTCATGAATTTTTTTTTTTTTTCTGCACTTCAGTAGACATCCTGAAACTAGTCATTGAAAAGTAATTCCATATGTAAAAGAAAACTGTTTTATTAAAATACCCTTTCTAAAATATATGTTTATGAATGATACATTATATTAGAGTTTTGAGTTTATTTTTTATGTAATTTTTATCATATAAAAAAATCTCTGGTACATATCTTAAAAACATTAGTGCCTGGATTAAAAAAGATAATATTGCTTACTATATTGCTTGATAATATTGCTTTAGTGCTTTATAAAGACTGCATCAAATTTTTATAATTACTATTAATCATTTACAGATCGAAGAAGATGCTTACCAGGATGATTTAGGATTCAGTCTTGGACAAGTTGGTAAAGCTGGAACTGGTCGTATTCGAGCTCCACAAATCGATGAGAAAACTAAAGTCCGAATATCAAAGACATTGCAGGTAAATTTTTATATTCATTATTCACAGGGTTTTTTTTTCTGTTGTAAATATAATAAAGATGTCTAATATTATTTTTATTATAGAATAATTTTGGAAAATGTACAGAATCTTTTCAACTGAATCAAAAAAGTTTAAGAATATGAAAAGAAACACTTAAAAAATTAATATAATTGCTATGTTGTTCCAGTTATATTTATTTTTTTTTTTTTCATGATTATGTTTAATTGTGTATTTTTTCTGTTAGAAAAACCTACAAAAACAACAGGTTTGGGGTGGAAGTACATCAGTTCGAAGACAGATTTCCGGTACTGCATCCAGTGTTGCCTTTACTCCATTGCAGGTAATACAGATTTGAAATTTATTTGTTATTTAATTTTAATTAATAGTGCTCTCTTTCTCTGAGAAGTTTTTCTTCTATGTCTATTTCTTGGTAATTATGCACATCCACAGTACTTATATGGTGATCTTTAGTAGTCATGTATCAAACTTGTGACTTTCCTTTAATCCAGTGCGCTTTGCACTCATCTGTTTGCTGGAGAAAAGGCAGCTCATGCCTCCATATATGCAATTTAAAACTTCTTGTATCTTTATCAGTTTTGGATCCACATGAGGAAAATATTTTTCTCAAAATATGTTTAAATTGCCATACCATCTTTGCTGAAAGAAGGGAACTCACTTCATCAAATATGTCATTTAGAAATTCTTACTCCCTTCCTGGAGAGTACTTCAACAATTTAGATCCACAGCATATAGAGATTCTAAATTATTGGCACCCTTCAGAAATTGTTAATAAAAATAAAGACTTCTGAAATCACAAATTTGTCACTAAAGTTAATATTAGTTTCATTACATATCAATGCAACACTGTCTATTGCATTTAACAGACTTTTGGGTCTGCCACCCTAGCTTTAGACAGTTATAAAAATGCACAATATATCCAGGTATGCGATATAACTGGCAGGTGGGGGGGGGAGAGGCATGATGCATGATATGAGGAAATTTTACTGGTATGATCACATGCACTTAAACTACAATAAAATTAATAGTTAAGTACTGCAATAAAAGATAATCACTCTTAAATAATAACCATAGAAGTTAACCCTTTGAAATTTGTGTACAAATACATATCTCATTTCCTGCTGAAGAAACCATCCAAAGTCATTCTGATTTGATTTTTCTTTCGTAAGTTGTTTTTCAAAAGATGAATGATAGAAAATTAATTAATTCTATCTCTTTTATGTGATTTGAGTTGTATTTTTCAAATGTATGCTTCTTGTGTCAAGTAATGAAGGAAAAAAAAAAAAAAAAAAAAAGGAGACACAGAAAAAGTGTTATATATATCGAATGGCTACTGTACCTTGAATTTCGTCATTAGTACTTGATGTTTTTCGTTTGCTGTGGCATGGTGGAAGAGTTTCGAAAAAATGAAAGGTGACACAAACTTAAGTCTAGTCAACCCCATTACCAGAGTGGTTTTGTATGCAAATCAGAGACATTCAACACCCCCCACCCCCCAAATTTTATGCCTGAAATTTTGGCAAAAAAGTTCATCTTAAATTCGAGTATATATGGTCGCTTGAAAAAATGTTCAAAATAAGGAAGGGAAACAGTCTGCTTCAAGAAAAAATTCTTATAATTAATTTACAAAAAATTACACTTTAAATTTGTATAGGACCTCTGTAGAAAAAAACTGCCCATTAATAAAATTTGCCTTATAGAATAATGAGCTTTTGTATGAAATTTCAGCCTTTCATCATAAAACATCTCGGACATATCTTTAAACAAAGATGATCAGGATGCTATACATGATTTTGAATGCAAACGCTTGTAGCTAGAGTGGAAAAAAAAATATTTTCTTTCATAATTTCTGTACGATCCCCGAAATGCGATCATCCAATGTGATTTTTTCCTTTCGAGAGCCATTGGAAAGGTGTTTAAGTCAGCATATTTTTAATCTTCATATCTCTGACACTTTTAAAAATATAATTCTCAAATTTTGTACATCACCTCATTAGTGTATGGAACACATTTTACTAAGGTGGAATTTTTAATTTTTTTTTAAGTTGGCCATATGCATATTTAAAATAGGTAACTTTTTGAAAATTAATGAGAGGAACTATTTCTTAACGGAGTCTTATTTTCCGACCTCTGTTGAACATTTTTTCAGTTCATATTGCCCACTTATGGCCAGTAGATAAAAAATTAAAGTTTGTTACTACCTTTTTGGGACACCCTGTACAGTGGCGTGCCCACAATTTTAGTTTAGGAGGGGGGGGCTACAAATATTGTTGAACTCGGTTATACTGCCTTCATTTATGAAATGTCAAACTATTCTGTATCACTGGTCCATGGAATACTAGCTCACTATTAAGGTAACTCAGTAATAGCATCACAGATGATTATGTGGTCTTTTCATTGATGTTATAATCGAATTCAACTGTATGTAATGTACTTTTAAGTAATAATTTAATTTACCAACTATTTTGTAAAAAATACTTTCAAAATATTTCTAGAACAGTTTTTAAGAATAAAATATTTTAATTCAATAAGTAACAAATCTCTATTTTTAAGAGATTTTCACTTGGATTTCTTAACCTTTAGGGGGCTTTAGCCCCTCTAGCCCCCTCTGTGTGTGTGCCTGTGACCCTGTATATACCTAATTTGAGAAACAAAGCTTTCATTAATGTTACTATATGCAAAATATCTACCTTTGCCTCAATAGAAAAAAATATTTTGACTAATCTAAACAAGATAAAAAGTCTTATTTATTAGCATAATTTTAAAACAAGATAATGCTTTTATAAAATGAAACGAATTTCCGATCTTGTACTGAATTAATTCAATTTTTTAAAGGAATAAGTTAAAGTTTTTTATTATGTGAAATATTTCAATGTATCACAACTGTGTAGTGAAAGTTATATATATAGATACAGCTGAAATTTGAATACAATATCCTCTAAATGAGCTATTGAATTTCATTATTTCAAAGTAATTCGGTATAAATAGAAGTATTTAAATGTACTAATACTTTTATGAGAATCTAAAATGTCTTAACACAAATCATTTATTAAAGTTTTTAACTTATTTTTAATGCTTATTAATTATTTTGTTCTTGTTGTTGTTTAACAATTTCCCCTTGAATTGTAGTCGTGGATTTTTAAAGGAATTTACCATCCTTGGCATGTAATCTATGAAAATATTTTTGAATATTAAAAATGTGTCGTGATGCAACACTAAATTTTACTAATGCCTTGTACTTGTCGATGCACATTTTTAAATACCTCCCCTACACTTTTTTTAATTGGCTTCATTTTATTACAATAATATTTCTGGCATTTTGAAGTTACAATTAGGTACTTTCTGTGTTGCTTCATGATGTGTATTGTTTTTAATGTTTTAGAAAATGAAAATTATTTAATGCATGTAATTCGCCCTATTCTTATTTTAGGGTCTTGAAATTGTAAACCCTCAAGCTGCTGAGAAGAAAGTTAATGAGTCTGCTGCAAAATATTTTTCTAATACATCTTCATTTGTTAAGGTAGAAAAAAAACTATAAAAAAACAGTATCATTTTGTAAATAATGCATCATTTTTCATGGAAAAAGAATAAAAGCTATTCATCATTGTTTATATATTTATTTATTTTTGTACTGAGAATTTATATTTTGAATTATATTTTAGCTGTCATGAAAGTTTTCCTCTTTTTTTCAATTCCTACTATTAGGTCATTTTGATTGAATTCATCCTTTAAAAAAAAAAAAAAAAAAAAAAAACTTATTCTGGCTGTTCTTATTGATTGGCTAATGGGGAAAGGAGCTTCCTCATTCTTTTTTGAGTACACATAGGAAATAAAAATAAAGAAATCTAAATTTAACTGTTTTATGTTAAATAAGTGTATTATTAATTGCATTTATTCTACTATAGTTAGACAGCAAGCTCATTTGGTTTTACTTATATTAAATAATTAAATACACAGATTAGATACAGTAGATTGAATAATGATAAGTTTATACATTACCTTTTTTTAAACTGGCTTTTGTATTTGGCACAAATTTTGCAATCCACTTAAACTAATTTCCCAATGAGCTAGACTTGAGTTAAGCATAGCTCCGATTTTATGACATTGCAGCATAAATGAGTATTCTAGTCTGTCTGCTAGGACAGTTTTACTTTAGTTCGTAATTATTGTAATCATTTTACAATATAATTAGTGTACTTCTCAATAAGTAGATTGCCTGAATAAGAATCAGCACAAATTTGGCATCGGAAAATCTCTCTTGCTTAGGAAATTTTCTACTGATGTAAAAATTGAGAAGTACACTAATTATATCGTAAACTGATTGTATTATTGTGTGTGTAATAATATTCTATATTAATTTTAATCAAGAAATGAAATGATAATGAACTATCCTGAAAATTATTTTGCCTAAATCACCATTGGTCATAGTGAAGATGAATATGTTGATTCCTTAAGTAGTTTCAGAAATAAAAAAATTGATTGATAAGAAAAAAATAGCTTTAAAATATGAAAAAAAAAGAGTAGAATTTGCTGTATTACTTTGCCATTAGAACAAATTTGGCACCAAGAATTTCTTGATGAATTTCTCAATCAAGGATGTATGAAGTTAAATTTCTACTTTTTATTCTACACTAAAAATTGATCAATTTTCCTTTAAATCTATTCTTATTATTCATTTGTAGTCAAAATCATTATGAATACCCAATTTACAAATGTATTTTTCCAACTACTATAGCACAACATTTTCTTCTGTAGAAGGTTAAAGCCCAAAAGGAAAAAGTACCTCTTCCTGAAAAAAGTACAAATTCAGAGAAAATGTTATATCTGGCAATCCTACATTATATGGACAAGTTAAGTTGTGAAGTATATGATTTCTCGATGAGTTAGACTTGGAACTTTGAACCTAGTTTGAAACTAAATGACAGTTGAAAATAAGCTTATTAACAGTTTGCAACAAGTATCAACTAAATATTGTGACATATTACTGGTAGATAATTGGCATATTACATATTTCAGGTATGATCAGCTAAAGAGAAACTGAAATATACCTATAATTTATCCCATATCTCTACCATAATCCCATTAAGCAGGGATGTTAACTCCAACACTCGATTTGGGAGCACCTCGGGAGCAGAAAAATTCCATTTGGGAGCACCTCGGGAGCACAAAAAAATAGTTTCCGAGAGGAAAACTAAGATTCGAGATCAGAATTAACATCATTTTGGAGCATAAAATTGAAGATTTAGGAACACAATAAATGCATACAAGAAAAGCAAAGTTTGCAAGCAAACACCATTTGCTAAAAGCAAAACACTATTTGAAAGCACTTTAGGAAAGCTCTGGAAAAAAAAAGGGTGTATACAGGCTATGCTATCAGCAACTTGGTAAAAACAATACATGGATTTACATGGACGGAAGGAATTTTTTTTTGTGTGTGTGTGAAACTGCTCTTTTTAATGGTTTTCATATAAATGCTAAATGGAAAGAGAGTGGGAGGGAAGTATTTCTTATATGCAATGGTACTTTTAATGCATGTTCGAAGGTTGTAAAAATACTAATATTTAAATGGTAGAATTAACATTTCTGCCGTTTATATCATTCTAGAATTATGTATTCAAAATTTAGTCTATTTTAAAATAAAGATTTTAATTACGGATCTATAAATGAAATTCGTAACACATTCTGAAAAATTTGCGGACGCACTTTGGCTGAACACGGGCCCAGGGGCGTCGCCCCGTCTGCCCCCTCTCGTAGAGCCTGCACACACACAAAAAGAAAAACAGTGGTGTAGTTTTAAGAAAAAAGGTTTAGGAACACTCGCAACTGAAGACTCAAAAATCATGCGTCCATGATGAAAAGTGAAGAACGCTTACTTTTGCTGACATAAGCTCGAATGAAAAAGTAGTGAGACGGCATCTCCCCGCTCATGATCTTCACGGGCCGAAAATGTCTAGCCCGGCCCGGCATTTAATCAAAATAAAAAATTCAGACCCGGTCCAGCTCGTATATTAATCATGATTTAAGGAAGGGGGGGGGGGAATCACAAGCCAATCGTTTGGTCTTGTCCAAATTTTAGGAGAGCAAAAATTTCCGGAAAGGCTCGATTTTGCAAGCGCAGAGGACCGTCTTTAAGAGTATACGCTTGTTCCGGTCCATTCTAGAAAATGCTGAGGTCAGCCCGTGCCTTGAATGAATCGTGCTGCAAAAGCCTGGGCCCGCACAGATCTCTACCCCCCGCGACTACACCACTGGCAGCGCATTTCCGGATTATTTTGAAATGAAATATTCTATTAATTCAGACAGCCTAGATTCTGATTTCTAAACCGGTCATGCTTCCAATTTTCATTCTTGCTACAGGCCGGGTCATAAACCGTGATTTTTTAGGGGCTGGGACGTCACCGTAATATACTGTTTTCTTTACGGACCGGTCTGGTTTAGATCAGGGGCGGCCCTGCGGTACATGACACCCACTCCACCCTGCAAACGTAGAAAAAGACGTCCCTTTTACTTTTTTCAAAATTGCTTTTATGATTTTAAGTTGGAAATCGTGCCCCTTCATAAACAAAAAACGGTGCCCTTTGCGATGATTACTTGTTTGCCTATCTGGCCGGCCCTGATTGAGGTGACTAACAAAGCCCGACTGGTCCGATCCGGGGCGGGTAGAATGGCTTCGGAATGCAGCTTTCGTACGCAGTTTGAATCTTGCTTTACTGCTAACTAGCTTTCCATACGAGCTTTAAAAGATAAATGAGTGTGGCAAAAATTTAACAAAGAGTCAAAATGACGTATTCGGAACAGACCGGCGCAAAAATCGGCTAAAAGCGCAGTTCGGCGCACCCTGAAAGAGTCAAAATGACGTATTCAGCGCAGACCGGTGCAAAAATCGGCTAAAAGCGCAGTTCGGCGCAAGAATTTGTGTTTCGGCGCAGAATTAACATCCCTGCATTAAGATATTTAAAATCAAATCAAAGTTTCTTATACACAAGATTAAAAGGCAGAAAGCAATCATTTAAATATTTTTTTTTAATATATCATGTTTTGAAATGACTAAAAAGTGTATAAAATAATTTCTTCTAGCCCCATACAGATTTATAACAGCATACAAATTCCTAACCTAGATTATCCAAAAAAATTATAATCATGAATTTTTATTATACTGAAATTATGTGTAAGATTTAAAGTGAAAAATCTTACACAATCACAAATTTTCAGGATGATATGAGGGATTAGGAATGTGTATGGGGCTATGAGAAATTATTTTATGTTTTTTAATCATTTTAAAAATGAGGTATATTATTTTTTTTATTTAAATTACTATTTTTTAATTCTTTCGGATCATAGTATACTTTTTTTTAAAATAATGTTTAGTATTAAACCTTTTTTCTCATTATTTGAAATAATTATCCAAAGTTCAGCTTTTTTTTTTTTTTTTTTTTTTTTTAGGAAAGGGTAACAATTTGTAACTTAAACCTATTTTAGTTGATTAAAATTATTAACTGACCTGATTTATAAAATAACTTCTTAGGATTTGGGAATTTTATTATTTTCAGAAATTTTGCACATTTAACTGGCTCGTGTGCTTTAAAAAAAACTGGATATTAAAAAGAGTTATAAAACTAAAAATCTCAGTATAAACAAAGCAAAAGAATTTAGTATTTTCATTTTAAAAAATTGGAAAATTCGGGTAACAAATTATGCTCTGTATCAAATTAATGTTTGACACTGTCAGCATTGATAGTTTCATCGCCCCCCTTTTTTCCCAATTATGCAGTGTATTAATGCTTTTTACAGCTGGTTATTTTTCTGCTAATTTTATTAAATGTTATATTGTTATAAAAATCATTGTTTTATTTTTGTTTTAGCTAAAAATTTAACTTCAGTGCTCTATAAAACAGATCATTCTTAAATACTCGAATACTATATTCATGTCTGAATCCAGGTAGTAATACTCACAACTAAAATATTTTGAACTTTTTAAAAGACACAATTTAATAATTTAAAAAATACGATGAAAAAGAGGTTAACATATTGATGACATGGTGTATAAGAAAAAATACTGATTTCTCTTTGAATAGTTCTACACTTAATGTTGATTCAAG
The DNA here is from genome assembly GCA_038373885.1 of Cheiracanthium punctorium. Lineage (NCBI taxonomy): Eukaryota > Metazoa > Arthropoda > Arachnida > Araneae > Cheiracanthiidae > Cheiracanthium > Cheiracanthium punctorium. Next base: position 270,779 of record JAWZYV010012429.1, read on the forward strand.
CTCACATTTTAGAGTTCAGTAACTTGCTGTGAACGATTTGTGCCTTGTGGAAAATATGCTGATGAATTCAAAGAAGAGTTTTTAAAAGTTTCATTTTCATCTGATTCTTCCACAACAGCACTTAGATGTCTTTTGATTTTTGAAAATTGTTGGGAGAGGGTTTCTTCCTCATCATCATCACTGTCCTCTTCATCTTCATCATCTCTGCCCAGCTTATGCATTTTTTCAATGTCATATTCAAATATTTTGCTGTTCATCCTATTTTCGTTATTGTTCTTTGTTGGTACACTTTCATAGACATCCTGTAAAATGAACATATATGTTAATGCTAACCGTGCATGTGATTTCTGTCTTGAATAACTCTACTACTTGAGAAATTGAAAAGAATAATTACATTTAAAAAAATCTCTTACGACAAGGATTTTAGTAATATATAGATAGCTGTATTATTTAAAAAGTTTGGACTAACTTTTTCATGTAGTTCCTGTGTTTATTTATATATTGCATTTAGATGGTTCATGTTAAATAAATATCTATATATATAAAGGAAGATTTTATTATAAATCTGAAATCTACAATAGTAAAATAACAGTGCAGTTTTGTTAAAGAATAGATTTTTAAGATCCCCTTTGGATAGTTTATATTCTTATGTTCAGAAAGAATTAAACACTTATTAAAATTTCTTATTCTGCTTGGCAATAATGTCATTAGTTCTTGGAACAAATGACATGTATTAAATGGATAATTGTGTATTAAATGGATATTAAACACCTACAAGCTCCTAACTCTTTAGATTTTTTTTTTTTTTCTTTCCTTTTCTATTATAAGAATAGGAGGAGGTTAGTAGAAACAATTCATGTGGAATCAAGCATGAGCCATTTGCCTATTTTCTCTGCAACAGAAATTATGCACAGTCATTTTTAGCAGGGGTGGCACCAGTGGGGGGGCCATGCAACCCCCGTCTGGGATGACTGCCCCCTGTCATGGAGTTTTGTCGGGAATTTTTTTAGAGAATTTGTTGGTTTAGAAAAATGAAGGAAATGTTGCAACCAGATAAAAAATACCATTAAAATGGTCTTACTTTACGATTTCCCCGTTCGTAGAGGTTTGATTCACTTCCATTCTCATTCTGCTCGATATTTTGCTGCTTTCTAGCACAGGTCCTTGAATGCTTTTATTGTTCGTTTCGCTTTTATCAATGAAAAGAGGCAACAGAAAAGACCTCACTTTGGACCCAGAGGAATATTCAATAAAGATTCTTGCTGGGAAGCTGGTCACAAAAAGAGTCTTTTCTGTTGCGTGCGTTTTTTCAATGATGAGAGCAAACAGGTTAAACTTGGATTCAAGGTTGAAAGTGACAGGGAAAAAACTAATAACTTAGTCTGATAAAATACTATAGTAAGTGATATATACTTACCACCTCTCTTTTGAAAGTTGTCTGAATCTGCCATCAAGGCATAGAAAGTTTTCATTTGCATTAGAAAAAATCTGGAGTGACTCCACTCGACTTTCCGAACACTTACGATTAAGATCATTACCAAACATTTAAATAAATTTTAATCAATGAATAATTCAGCAAAAATTCTTAGTTTTTTTCAATTTGAGCTCAATCGAATGTAACATTTAAATGCTTGCGCACTTTCAAGAATTTCCCCCCCATAGTAATGTAAAAGAAATCTTTGTCGTAGCCCTGTAGAAAAACTATAAGTCCTATACACACCAAAATCAATACCGGTCTTGAGACAGTGGTTTATAACATGTATACCCAATTTGAGCTCAATCGAATGCCCTGTTTAGGAGCTATCGTGTTCACTCACATACATACACACACACATACATGCATCTCGTAAAAACAGCATAAATGAATTCAGAAGACTTCAAGATGTGTAAATACACCAAAATCTTGAAGTCGAATTTTTTCATGATTACAATACTTTCCTTACATGGTACATGTTTGGAAAGTAAAAAAATGAATACGGGGAGGGGAGGGATGCTCAGAGATGAATTTTACTTTCCAGAAAAGTAAATTATCTCTACAAATTGATAGTGTGACTGAGAAGAGAAGGTTTTAAGGTCTCTCTCGATTGAATCTGCTGTGGACTGCAGACACTAAAGGCATCGGATGGACGTCAAATTGGTCGTTGCTTTAAGGCCTTACCCCCATCGACATTTTGAAAAATGCAGTGGATTAGTTTGATTTTTGAAGCATTTTGTTTCTCAGACACAGAAGGGACGTTTTTATTGGGCTTTAATGACTTTTTATGAGCAAGGATATTTTCCCTCTTGCAAAGAGCAGAGCAGGTTGTTGCCTTGTTTGCAGAGAGAATTTCCAGAGGAATTCTGACTTTGTCACGTTTAATTTTCAAGCATGGGAATCTTTTGCTTTTTTATAGCTTTTTGGTAAGATTTGCTGGGGGGGGGGGGGGGGCAGATGCTCAGAGATGAATTTACAGTACAATTATTGATGCTATTTAAATTGTTCAGATCAGAACAAATTTGACATACGCTTTAAGTCATCCCCCCCCCCCCCACACACACACACACACTTTCCATTGTGGAATTCTTTTTCGAATACATTGGTCAACAAAATATTTATTTTTTTATTTTACTTTCAATTATTTATTTAATTAATGTCACTCTCGTAGGACCTCCAAAGGGAAGAGATTCATAATTTCGCACATTTTTTCAGTATTAGTAATGCAGGTTAACTAAAATGGAAGATAAACGGCTCCGCAGGTTTAGCAAGTACATTCAGTGTGGTATAGACTCAAACATTATGACCAATAAAGTGGTATTGGTGGTGTTTTAGTTCATAATTAATACTTGCTTCATACAAACTGAAGTCTATTAATTAATGAATTTTTTGTATCTATAATGGTTGGGGGCCTCAAAAAATGTTCACAACCGGTCCACTTCAAACAGAAGGTCGACTCTGACTGTTCGGGTAAGTGCAATACAAAGTGCGCAATAAGTCGAAGATAAAATTAAAGAGATTTAAAATTAGCATAGCATGTTTCTACTTTAATTTTGTAGAAAAATTAACGAAAATAGCTTTCATTTTTATATTTAGTATCTTGCTGAAGTCATGTTTTTTTCTTTCTGTAATAAAGAATGTGCTTATTTAATTAGTTGTACATTCGGTATATATCTCTTTTAAATACTTAAAATGTTGATTAATCCAGCCGAATTTTAAAATTTTATGTTGCTTATCTTCAATATCTACAGAGTAGGGATGGACGCAAGACAACTTTTTGCGGCGAGACGCCAGTTTTCCATCTTGCTTCCATCCCTACACAGAGTAAATAGGTTTTTTTTTGTTTTTTTTTTAAGTTTCCATAACGTGAACATTCACGGTAAAGCAATATTTGTGTTTAAAATCGTTCGTGCTATCTGTACTTTTCAAAGACAACAAATTTCTATACAGAAGCTGCCAGGACGCGTCATGTAAAAAGTAATTTACTTAAAGCGTTAACGAATGCTCGGTTTAAGCAATCAGACTGATGGTGACGGTTTGATTTTTAACAATTATATTTTGATATATAAGTTTTTGTCAGTAGTTTTTACAAAAGTGGGCTACATTGCAACAGTTTTTTTTAAATGCAGAACGATAAAAATAGTCATGTTTGTATAAGTACTGAAACAAAAAATTTTGGAATTTTATCATTTGGCCCCCCCCGGTCTGGGAAAATCTGGCACCACCACTGGTTATTAGATAAACATATGATTTTAAGAATTAATGTTTAATGAAAGATATGGAATAAATGCATTAAAATGCTTTTGTGAAATTTGAAAAATTAATAATTAAAACAGGAAATGGTTACCAAATTTCAGTGATAAGCATGCAGTAATAGTAACCTGAACTAATTATAAGTTCTTAAGAGTTTGGAAATAATCTGTTTATTAAAATGCCATTTTGGCATTATCTCATAAATCATGCCAAGCAAATAACACCATGAAAGCATCTGTTCCAAATAGATATTGCTTTGTGAATGAACTTTTCAATGACTTCCACAAGGGCAGTAAGTATTTAAGACTTTATACATGAACTATCTCAATTATTATTATTACTACTCAATTCTTTTGTTTATTTTACTGTTCGAAAAGTTCATTTATTTATTTATTTCAAAAAAGAAAATCTATTTCCAATAGTAATTCGTTAAACAAAAATTCTCGCATCAGTCTGAGAAAATGAATATTAATGAGAATTATGAACAGTAATAAATATTTTTACATTAGAAGGGCACCCTTCATCACCAAGCTGAAGTACTGGCTCCAGTTTTGGGGGAAATCAAATATTGTTTTATATTTATTCTACTAACCATGTGGAGGTATGAAGACTCTGCTTGGATAGTTGTGTATTTGCCACCCATTTTGAGGTAAAATATTTGACAGCGTCAGTTACCCATTATAGCAGTTTCTAGCTTGTGAAACTGTATTTTTATCGACAACCTTTAAGGGAAATGATTGTCGATTATACACATATGTAAATCGCCAAAAATGAAAAGTCGGCATGGGTGGCAAATAACCAAGCTGTTCTAGTCTTTGCACTAGCTCTTACATATAATAAAGGAATCACAAATATATACTTTTCTTACCTGGCATCCTTTCTTCCTTCGCTTCCTCTGGCGGCGTAAAACCAAAATACCAAATAACAACAGAATCAACAGAACTCCAATTCCAAGCGAAAGTCCTGTGATCAAACTTTTGCTGGATGCTTTTTTTGCTGTCTGAATCTTGATGAGGGCATCGTTGAAGGAAGTGACAACTGATTCAAGACCTTGATAGTACCATGCTGACAAGAAGTGAATCTTGCAATCCTTCATTATTAGTTCTGCTGTTTCTCCTGAGAGAACTTTTTGGACTGCTGAACCCAAACTGTAATCTGACTGAGGAAAAAAATGGAAAAAGGAAATTTCTTCTTTGCATTTCACAATGCACGTTCAATGAGTAAATACTTTATGTGTGTGTACGTAAAGAAGTAATTCACGAAGAAAAATAACATCATTATTTAGCTGTAAGAAAATGGATTGTAACTGAATTTTATTGCAGTGGAAATATGTGACAATAAATGAAAGTGATTTAATTTTGGCCAGAAATATAAGGAATGAAAGTGGCACTACAGGCGGTTTGAGAAATGGTTTAATGGTATTAATATAAATTAGTAATACATAAGAAAAAGAAGTAATTTAGGCATAAAAGATAGGCTAGACAAAGTCACCCTGTAGATTAAAACAAGTGTCCCAGTAGTCAACGAGATGATGATACCTGTGTGAAGAAGCTCGCTGAAAGAGGTAACCTTTTATACATTGCTGTGCTGTGTGCACATTCCCTTAGCTTATAGACATTTCCTCCACTATTTCGCGAGTGGTAATTCGCCAATTCGTTTTCACAAGATGATCCACAACTGCAACTGCACGTGACCTGTCGTCAGTACTGCTTCTCCTACTACGAAAATCCCTACACTATAGGTATACGGATGGTCCATGCCATGCACAATTGCATTGAAAGATAGATTTCAATAGCACTCAAATTTTCCGCTGATAAATATTTCACGACTGCGTGTAACCACCATTTGGAGGCATCCACGATACGAACAATGTCTTTTAACGTGAGTCCACGCTATCACAAAGGCATCTGGCGGGAGCTGACGATATCGCATGAACTCCCAGCACCCTGTTCTTTTCCAATTGCGAAGTTATTACAGTAGTGCCACTTTCATTTGGGCGATCCTTATATTATTAATCTTCATCTTAAATGTTACAGTAGAATTCTGCTCAAGATGCACTTAACCCTTTAAAAAAAAAGCTTGTTATTTTCGTGACAAATTGAATTCTTCAGATTTCCAAAAATTATTTAGTTTCACAGCACAGAATAATGCTATAGGTGCAGAACACAAAATAGTAACATAGGACATGACACAGAATAATATCCTAGAATATAACACAGAATTACATACATAGCACATAATATAGGTAAAAATTAGGGTATTTGGTTAATCGCCAGTGGCGAGTAGCCTCCATTGTTTTATACGCCACTTTTTTGAGTTAATGGCCACACACCAGCCGAATTTTTTTCGTATCATTAAAAACCAATTTAATTAATTACTTTTACTATCAATAAAAATTAAATTTTATTAAAAAAGTATAAATTTATAAAAATAAACAACCTTTTCTTATGAATATGAGTGTTAGGTCAGAATCATTAAAAGAAATCAAGATATCTTTGAAATCGTGCAGAATAATAAATATTTATATTAACTTTATGTTTGTTTAATAAAATGTTTTGAATATATTTAGATTACACATTTATTCTTTGTTTTATATTGCTGAAAAGATATGACAGTGGGAGAATTTCGATTGAAGTGGCGACCAATGGCAATTTCTTTTATCGCCACATGGCGACCGCTAATTTTTACCTATAGCACATAATAGTATCAGGTGCCACCACCATTATTACGGCAGACAGAGAACAATATATTATATTTTATGCAAGAAAGAATATTATGCGCTGAAAGAGAATTTCTGCCTCCAAGTCATGACTACGGATTGAAATGAATAGTTAAAGCAAAACGGATTCTAAATTTATTGTTTATTAATTACTGCCCACAGGAAATATTGGAAAGATACATGTCTCTCCGAATCCCTACAGGTGGTGACGCCCTTGGATAGGATATATACATACTCACAATATTCATTTCTGTCAGAAGAATAATCACAACATCGTCATTACACTTTCCCAGGTGCCACCGCTTTCTCAACATATCTGCCACACTTTTACCGCTTGGATACTGCCTCGCCGCTCTGAATAATATAAAATGTATGCATATTAATGTTGTTCACACGCATTTCATATCATTGCCATGAATATCAATTAGTATTAAAAAAAAAAAAAAAAAACCTCGCAAGAGATAGAGTATAAGACATTTTGCTTGGAAAGATTGCAGATTGCAGGGGGTCTCCAATCATTCACAATCCTCTGTGCAGCTGAAACGTGAAACTTCGTTCACTAACTTCCAGTTTTCACTGCAATATACCCTTGCCTATTGATAGCTAAAATGTGTTATTTTTGTACTTGAGGTACGCCGGATATCCGTATTCGTATCCTGAGATATTCGAAGGGAAAAAAATATCCGTATACGTCTAAGCAAAAAGACTTTATCCGGATCCGCTTATTTTCCAGCGGATCTCAATGATTTTTCAGCATAAGCATAACTTACTAAAGGCAAGAGGGGGCATCCCTCACCAAAAAAATCTAAAATAATTCAGATATCACCTATTTGAAAATATTTTTTGCAAAACATTTTGCCCCTCCCCCTTACAATATTACAGGCCAATTTACGCCAATGTTTTTCAGGATAAATTAAAGAAATTTTTTAAAAAGCATACTGTTATTAATTATTCACTTTGTATTTATACATAAATTTTAATGTTGAAAACTTTATAATTATTGCTTGTTATTTTTAAGTGAATCCTTATTTAGCACAAAAATTGCTTTTTAAATATTTCAACATAAAGGGTTTAACACCTCCCCCCCCCCCCCCCCCCCCCCACACACACACACACACACCTCTCCCAAACCTGTCCTACGGGGCTTAGTCAGGAAAATTACACTTAATCAGAAAGTGTAATTTTCCTATAGGAAACTAAAATCTTTCTAGGGAGGGCTTAGACCCCACCTAGCTACGCCAGTGTTATTTATAAATAATTCTGATTTTTAATGTTGCAGTACAAGAACACTATCATGTTACGATACATTTTTTTTTTCTTTTTTCTTTTTTCAGAAAGTTCCTTGATTGCCATAGGTTTATCGTTTATTACAGTGTCTAGTACAGCTTGTAAAGAGGCATCCTAAATATTTTAAAGTGTCTGACATCCGTATTTATGTAATAAAATCAGGGGATTTTATCAAACCAGGGCTCGATGTAGACAAAAATTGGGTCCGTTTTGCGGCCCCTTCAAAATATTACAATCAATTAAAACAGCCCCTTCACATAAATACAATCGATTGAAAGGGCCCCTTCACAAAATTACAATCGATTAAAACGACCCTCCATTGGCATTTTACACTATATTTTAATTTGTTTTATCAATTATTTTAACAATAAAAATGACTTTTACAAAAATTGGCATGAAAATTCACAAAAATGGGACCCCGGAAAAAAAATTCCTGGATCGACCCCTGCAAACTAGCGCCTAAGATATAACAAGAGGATTTGTAAACTGGAAAACCCATTGAGATTGGGAGTACCGATTCGATAATTTAAAGCACACAAAATCCCGTTTTTTTTTAAAATGTGATTTTAACCTTTAAAACATTTTTTACCCCATGCATTTCTCAGGGTCTGAATGTTATCATTATAGCAGAATATTTCATACATTGTGTATGCACAATTGTCGCTTCAGTAAGATGTCTTCAAAATAATTTCCAAAGAACCTCATCTGCGGATATGACAACAAATCATCCGTTTTCATATCTGTATTCGCGGTTATAAGAAACAAATGATTTGTTTTCAGATCGCGGATTTAACATTTTAACCAACAATCCTGCACACCTCTACCCTCTACTTAGAAATTATCTCTTTAATACAACTGCTTTTATCCAAATTATTTTTGTTTATACTATTAAAAAGGCCCAAAGTGTAAGAATTTCTAAGAGGAAGTACTATCGTTTTCAATCCTGAACGCAAGCTTAACCTGTTCATTACAGAGACCCATCTGCAAAGATTTTTCCTGCTGTGCCTAGAGTTGCTTCTCAGCATGGGCCTTTGGATCATGTAGAACGACAGTTCTACGAGTGACACAGCCAGTCCCAACCAACCAACCGTAAAACTTCGCGGCACTTATATATACAGCTAATTTTCGCTATTTCATTTCTGTATCTTCTGTATCTCGGAATCCGCTCTAACGAATTTTTTACAATTAATATATGATTTTAATCGGTGCCAAATTCGATGAGTGACGTCGCCAGTTAAGCTATAGGAAAACTCGTTTATATATATATATATATATATATATATATATATATATCCAGTTCAAAGAGGGGACTATTTAACCCGCGCAATAAAATACGGAAAATGATCTTATTTGAGAGGCGGTAAACAAGGCAGGGAGTATGAATACAGTGCTGTTGCCGGACGCAAAAGTAAGAGAGCCTAAGAAAATATTTTTTAAGGATAAGTAGGCTCTTATTATTATTTTTTTTTTTTTTTTTTGTTCAGTTAATCATCAATTTTCATCACAGTATTCCAAATTATTATAAATATGCTCTGGACAAAATTGATGCAAAGAATTGACCTAAAAAATCTAAAGGGAAATGACTGGGCGCTCAATCTCAATCCATGATTTCATACACACATAATAATTTCGTTCATTCTTCCTTTTGAATATGTTATCCCTTATGTTTTAAATTAGCCGCTCTTTTAATAATATTTCTATTTCCTTTTGCTTTTGGCTCTCAGCCATCCGAGATGTCGCGTAGATCCATGACAAGATTTGTACGTTAACTTATAACGTAAACCAGTTTGGTCCTAGATAGCTGGTACGTTTCGCTTCCGCTCTCTGACAGGACAACTTCAGATATCCTTGCCGTCGCTCTTTTGCGAGATGGGTTTGTTTTACTGTCGTTTTTGTTTTATTTTATTTTAAAAAATAATAACAGATTATTATATACTTTACTTATTTTTTCTGTAATTTATTTTGCTATAGTTAATAATTAAAAATCGGTAAGACTTTGAATTAAAAAATAATTAATTTAAGTATTTTTTTGGTAAAACTCCTTCCTAACTTTTGCTTTAAGTATTTCGTTTCATATATCTCTAGTAATTTGATAGCTATTTTTAATTAAAATTAAGTCTTTATTTTTCTAATATTATTAACTCTATTTGGAAAATTCAATATGTAATTAATATTTCAATGAATTTTTTTTTCTATTCAGAAAGCTCGCATAATTAATAATAATTATTATTTAGTATTCTAAGGAAAATAAATAGTAGTTTTATATACTAACTAATTTTAATAATAATTCTTTTACTCTTCATGTATATATAATTCAGAAATAGTTATATGCTTTTAGTGTACGTTAGAAAAAACTGAAATTAAATTACTATCAGAATGTATTTCTTAAATTTATAAAACACACAAAAAGCAGTTATCAATATTCTATTAATTACTTACTTGGTGAAATACAGCATGCAGTACGTAAATTTATCGAAAATGTGGCTGCCTTTTAACCCTTTAAGGCGCAGTGATCCCGCTCCGGGAACACCAAACTCTGACGTTTTGACGGTTGCCAGTCACGAAGAATGGATTTGATTTCTAAAAAATATGTGCAGGTGACACAGCTCCACGAGAATCCTTTACTTTTTAGCACGTCATTTCCCATTAAAAAATGGTCACGATTCTTTTTAACAGCTGTGACATCTGCTGAAAAATGGAAGAATGCGAGAACATCCGGATAGATTGCCCAATGCTGAAAAAAGAGCAGCCGTTGCCATCGCTCGACATAACTACCAGCAAGATGGCGGACGATCGAAACATTCATCGCGTGCCACAGATCTAGAGACCCTTTTTTGACGCAGCTGGCTGTGCTCGAGCACAGCCAGCTGCGTCAAGCTGCTGCCACCAGCAGCATCTTGCTGGTGGTTATGTCGAGTGATGGCAACGGCTGCCTTTTTTTCAGCATTGGTAAAGGGTTGCGCCTCAAAGGGTTAAATCTATCAAAACAGCTCAATTAACGTAGTATTTTAAAGCCTCTAATTTATGGGAATCTGACACCAATGCTTTTTTTTTTTTTAATCATCCTAAAATAAGTATAATATGTGCTAAGAAAATACCTTAAGTAAATACAGTAGAATTTTTCAAATTCAAAATCGACGGGAGTTTACCGATTCTGCATAACACAAAATTCAGATTATAAAAATCCTGTAGTATTATAAAAAAATCGTTATAATCAGGTAAAGTTTAAAAAAAGGACTCAGTAAAGACATTAGGGACAGCAAAGACACAAGTGGAAACGGAGCTTTATACGCCCGGCTTATGTCAGCACGCCGAGTCTCTTTTCCACCTACAGCATGCGCATTGCCGATCTCGCGGACATGCGAAATTCTTCTGACGCTGGAGAAAACGTATATGTATTTAGTTACAACAGCTTTCTTCTGACACTGGTCTTTTTTTCCGAGATTGGATGGGGGTGAACCTTTACTAAATTGGTTTATTTTGGTTTCTACTCAAGGGATGTGAAGTAGGTTTCGATTTTTAGACCGATAGCCTGAAGAAAATTTTATTTTAAACTTCTTTTTCTTTCAGGGGAGTTCGAGAGTAATTCTATTTTAATTCATATTACAAAACTTTTTTTTAAATAAATAATTTTTCGCGCAAATTCTTAAACTGGTAGTTCATCTAAACGTTCTCTAAAAAAATGAAATTATCAACTGATAAAAAAACAAACGTACATAGTATGAAGTTAGTTTTCTAAAAAGCGATTATAAACAATAATTTTTTGAG